>JAAEAF010002774.1:0-114642 GCA_011037195.1 Triatoma infestans | reverse complement strand
TATATTTTTATTAATAAAGACGAACTTAAAATAAAAATGGATCTAATCTTAGACGATAAAGAGACTTACAAAAAAACTAGAACTAACCCTATAAAAGCATTACAAAAAGATATAGACAAATACACAAAAAAACTTATCAAATATAATTATTATAAAAAACCTGAGATCAGCTCTATGATAGAAAAAAATCCAATTCTGCCAAGAATGTATCCACTAATAAAAATGCATAAAGAAGGACCCCCCATCAGACCGATTGTGGATTGCACTGGCTCCATATTCAAAAAACTAGAATATACACTCTATAAAAATCCCTTAAAAATCCTCTCGCAAGACAACAAATACGATATAAAAAACGCATATGAAGCTAAGAATAACATAAAAAACATAAATATTACTAACGAACAAACCATAGTCAGTTATGACGTAGTATCACTCTACCCGAGTATACCCCTAGACTTAATATATACACTGCTAAACAAGAACTGGGAGAAACTAAAAAACCACACAAAAATTCAGAGTAAATCTATATTTTTAGAAGGTATAAAATTGATCTGTGAAAATACATTTTTTACATACAATAACGTTATATATAGGCAAAAAACAGGATTACCAATGGGTGGAAGCCTCTCAACCAGTCTGGCTGGAATAGTGATGAACCACATACTAGACTTAAGCATCACTGAAACAAAAATAGTACCAATGGTAATACATAAATACATAGACGACTTACTAATTGTTTTAAACAAAAAAGATAATGAAATACTATTCCAAAAAATTAATAACATCCACCCAAAAATAAAAGTAACACTTGAGATTGAGAACAATAATGAAATCAACTTCTTAGACATGACATTAATTTCAAACGGCACAAAAATTACTACAAAATTTTTCAAAAAAATAACTACAGCTAATACATACCTGAATTATATGACAGACCATCCGAGACACATAATACTCAATTCAGCCAAAAACTTGATACACAGAGCTGTCAGCTTAACTGATCCACAATTCTACAATGAAATAAAAGAGAAAGTTAATAAAATCTTAACAGAAAATGCATATCCGAATAAATTAGTTCAAAAAAACTGGTCTCAAGCAGTACTACAAAAAAACACATCTGAACATATTTCTAACAATGAGACAGTACACTTAGATAATAACACGGCTGAAACACGGTTAAGCCAGAATTATTTTGCATTAACATATATTCCACACATCACTAAAAAAATCACTAGAATCTTTCAGAAATTTAATATTAATGAAATCAAATATACCAACACAATGAATAATAAAATAAAATCGTTCTTACCTCCACTTAAAGACAAAATAACTGTGAAACAGCAAACTGGAATTGTGTACTGCCTAAATTGCGAATGTGGTAAAAAATATGTGGGACACACAAAAAACTTTCTCAACACAAGAATAGACCAACACATTAAACCTCTCTCCAGCAAGTCTCAAACTGAGACATCACTAATGAAACATCATAGACTAACAAATCATAATTTTGATTTTAACAATCCATTGATACTTGACAAGGAAAGGAACACAAATAAAAGGAAAATGCTGGAGGCGATACATATCGCTACCAATTTAGATAAATTAATAAAGGACAGAAAAGAGTGTTCTCAAGTATCAATGTATGATGGTGCAATTAAATTGATAAAACAATTCATAAATATAACTTAAAACAGCTAACCTAATAACATATAACCTTCACATGTTACAGGTGACACAAAATAAAATCTAATTCTTCGCAAATATATATTAAAAAAAATTTTTACAATAATAATTATTACATCACATATTTAAGCTTAATAATAATTATACACGTAAAATTAACATGCAAAATATCCCACAATTAAATATATTCAAAAGATATATAATACTGACCAGTAGAACGAACACACATTCGTCTAATTATAGAACACGGCTCTCTTCAGTTAGTCCACCACGAGAGCTGATCATAGCAGGGTGTAGTACTATTCTCAGTAAGGTTGTCTCTTTAAAATTAAAAGTCATATTACACAATTAACCAAATATATAAAATAATAATATTTAACTTTACTCCTGTCTACAGGCCATGGTAATTTCCTAATCATAAGTAATACAGACAGAACTAATTTTCCATAAAGCAACCACGTGGTGCTCCTACATACTGAGGCGAATTACATAATCGACAGCATATTTAAATAAATATTCAATACTGGACAAGACTCTTTGAGTTTAAAAAAAAAATTTTAGCATAAAATAAGGATATATGGATAAAAATAAAAAATTTAAAAATAATTTTTAATCATGGACGAAGCCTCTCGACCAATACAATAATCTATAAGGTAATTAGTGTGATGGAATTCAATAGAAACGTTGTAAACATAATTTAACATATATGTAATAGGTATATATATAAAAATTATTTTCAGAATGTAAAAAATGTACTCCTTGATAATGGCACGTTAAGTGCACGAAACGTTGGAATTCAACTAATGAAATAAACACTATTGGCTGTGTAAATGGTTCAAATTAATTAAAATTAACCAGTATAAGTAAAATCAAAAAACAGCATAAAAATAAAAAAGGTAATATTTTTATTTTTATTGCATTTGATTTTGTTTTTTTTTTCGGATTAATAAATAAATAATTAATTAATAAATTAGGCAAGATTTTTTTTTTTAAGGTGAGTACTATATTTAATTTGTCTTGAAATGACCAGGTGTAAGTACTGACTGAGTTAAATGTTGAGCCAATTTTCTTGATTCCCAGGATTTATACTAAACATACTAGTCCCCAATAGGGAACTATTAGGTTTGTTTGTAAGGTGACTTAGAGATCCCGAATTGCCCGGCTCAGTCTCAAAATTTCAACTGTTACACTCCGAATCTATAAAACTGTTTACATTGTCCCGATTTAGGGTCATTTGGTCCGAATTAATCCGATTTTTAACAAGAATATTAAGTATTTTATTATAATTATATAACGAAATCGCCCTCACGCGTTGGTCTAGTGGCTAGCGCACTCGCCTTTCGTGTGAGAATTCAGGGTTCTATTCCCGTGAGGGCAAAGTCGGTGTTGACCTAGCACGTGATGAAAAGTGGGGAAGCTACAGTTAGTAGCGCCCTAGGTAGCGAAGGCCGGAACTAAATGGCGTGCTTATCACACGCTCCCCCATTCAAATCGCCGTCTAGCAAGCCTGTTTGCGCAAAAGTTTTTTTTTTTTTTTTTTTTTTTGAAAAAATTAATATTCGTTTTAAAAAACCTTTTTTTTTAATTTTTCAAAACGTATTGCGATTAGGAATAGCAATGATATATCGGAAATGTATATAGATATCTCCTCCCAAAAATATCGATATTTTACTATTGTTAAATTACTTATTTTGTATGATTCCAGTATTTTTATAATATATGACATTTGTGATTGTTATAATGTGATTTTACATTACAACCTAATATTAATAATAATTATATTATACAAATATAGGGATTAGTTATAATTTTTTTAGATTTACAATTATTATTGGTAATAAAAACTCTCTTCTATTCCCCTCCAAAAAAAATTATAGTTTTAAACTTTTAAAAATGGCAAAGAAAAAATGTTGTGCGTCCCGTATTTAGTCCTATAAATAAAGCTACCCCTCTTTTATTTGAAATATTTTTCTGGAAAAATTTGATTTTAGGCACAGTTTGGGGGAATCAGTGACGTTAGATTTCCGGATAATGCGGGTTTCATGAAAGCTGCTTTTTTTTTTTTAAATCCTTTCTCTTACGGAAGTATTGCGATCGTGCCTGATTTTAGAAATTTAGTTTTCACTGGAGTGTTTTAAGGTTTTCTGAATTCGTAAAAAAAGTTTATAGCGAATAAGTATAGCGAATGGTCGTATGTGTCCGGAGCCTGTATGTTATTGGTGGCTGGAGCCTTCTCACTGCACTTTCGGCCTCCGGTTCTCTTGTCAGAGCTGGAGGGGCTTCTAGGAAGAAAAAGTCTAAGGGATAAGCACTGGACTCGAACCCGGAACCTCCATGCGGGAGTCCAACACGCTAACCACAGAGCTAATCCCTTCTCTATTTAACCGGATGTTGTGTCATTTTACAGATTAGGTATTTTGGAATTTTTTCGAAAACTATTACAACCTATTTTCTTTAAACTTGGAATGCTTGTTGCTGCATTGATATTATCACTTTAATATGATACAAATATAAGGCCTCTCAGGTATACAATTGAAACCCCACCATCATTTTTATGGACAGCGGTCAACCCGACTAAACATTGTAAGGTTTAAAACTAAAGAAAATTTCTTGATGAAATTGTATTAATTAGGGTAAGAGAAAGTTGTATGAATGTTTCGCACCAGATTTTTTTCTTATTAGAAACATTACTATGGAAAAATGGACTTTTGTGATGTACTGAAGGTTGACAATGTATTGACAGAGTAGTGAATAATAGGTAAATAAACTTAATTAAATGCATTTATTTACACCTCCAAGAGCACCTTTCAATATTTGTAACTTTTCATATATTCAGTATTCACTATATTTTCCATTTCAGTTATGTATATATATCACATGAAAACAAGTTAGTATATTTTTCCATTTCTTATGATATTATTTTGGCTCTCATTGGTGAAAGTTTTAACAATGTGTATCTTAGATTTTTACTAAACTGACTAAGAGTGTGATCGGGGTTGTGATATAACCCTTCATGATGTTCTACAATGGTCCTATTAGTTTTATTGGTATTTATTAGTTATGACTTTACTGAATGCTGAAATATAGTATTGTGATTTAATGCGAAAATCTTGAATACCAGATTTTTATTATTCCACACGATTGGCATTTTTGCCAACCCTAGCCCCTCCCCCCTCCAGCTAGTGTAATGTTTACCATAACAATGGTATTTATTTAAGAAGATTATTTGCATAGGAAGAATAATCGAACAGCTCTTGAATGGCTGACGACAGTACAAACCTAGCCCAAGTAACCTTCTCTCTGACGTTGTTCCACAAGGTTCCACACACCCTTGAACTGATTTAATAATTGTATAGAGTGGTGTGGTAAGTTTTCTTGTTGTTATTCACGTCTTAATCATCATTCAAGTTTCGTATAAGGAGTGTGCTTTTTTTATTTACTTTTAGACAGCTGAATAATTACTTGTTTACAATTCAATATAGATAAGTGTATAGACAAATTTGAAATTAACACTCAACGTAATAAATAAACATGAATATATAAAGTAATTATTAGTGGAGTCAAGGTCGCATGAAAAATATTGTCGAAAACACAATTGATATAAAAATTAAAAAAAATAAATCTGATGTAAAACGCTCGCAGGGTTTTTTCTTCGCTGTCAACACAATTGTAAATAATACAATGTGACAGTGTTGTCTGTAGCGAGAGAACACTGTCCGGAGGCCGGCAGTGCTCTGAGAAGGCTCCGGGCGCTAATGACCATAGATGTTGACGCGCCTTAAATTTAAAAAAAAAAAAAAAAAAAAATACAATGGTAAATTTTCTACACATTTTACTCATATATCCTAACACAAATATAAAGATGGTGGGGGGAGATACTTACCCTACCTAGGTAGGTAGTGATTACATTATAGTCCAAAAGAGTACCTCAGGAATCATTGTGAGAACGCCAGTTATTTTAACGCCTTTCATGAAAATTCCCAAAAAATTCAAAAAAACTTATTCTGTAAAGCCGCACTCATTTCCGGTTAACAGAAATTCTTCAAATTAGGGATCCTATCACTGTTTCTAATGTTAATAATATTATATAAGTGTTAGTATCGAGAAGTTAGCAGTTAGAAGTGGTATATTAAAGGAAAGCTAAACGCTACTGTTCCCCCAGAATCCCCACAAATCAATTTTCCCGTAAAGATCGTTTCCAGTAATAGTGTGATAGGTATTTTATATGTGTAGATAGTGTACGAAGTTTAAAGAAAATAATCATAGCAACCGTTTGTTTACTAGAAAACTGCAAAAAACTGAAGAAAAAAAATCTGGTGTAAAACACTCACACAACTTTCTTTTACTCCAGTTTTCAAAATTGTAATTGACAAATTTTATGGTTTGTGTACCAAATTTGATAAAATTCGTCGAAAACTGAAAAAAAAAAATGTTCAGTAAAAGCGCACTTCCGGTTTATTAACTTTTTTTGAAACGCAGAATTTTAGCCGTCTATTTATTTATTATTTTATTTGGATGGTAGAATTGTATAATCAATTATGATAGCACTTTAGAAAAAAAACAATCCTACTCGTCCCCCATAAGTGCCCTTAAATGAATTTTTCAAGAGAAATGTTTTAAATAAAAGTTGTAGCTCTTTGTATGTGTAGTTGATATACCAAGTTTAAAGAAAGTCTCGGATTTATTTTTGAGAAAATCGCAAAAAAGAAAGAAAAAACTATTAAAATGGTACTTCCGGTTGAGGAATTATAACAGATAACGTAATGTCAGATACCATGGTGATCACCTAATCGGAATATCAGGTTTCAACTTTCTACGGTTTTTTGTTTTTGAGTTATGCTGTTCACACACACACACACACACACACACACACAAACCATTTGCTAAAAACCACTTTTTTGTAATCAGGGGAGAACTTGATATTGAAAATTTGACACGATTACAATACTTCCTCTCACTAGGAGTAAGAGAAAGTTAACAAAATTCAGTAAAGTCGCACTTCCGGTTGATAGATTTTGCCAGAAATCTACGTATCAGATGCGGTGGTAATATCTAAACGGAATATCAAATTTGAGCTTCCTGCAATTTTTCGATTTTGAGATATTTTGTTAAAGACACACAGATACACATTCACACACAGACCATTCTCGGTAGAAACACTTTTTACTTTCTCTTATTGCTAATAAGTGGGGGAAGTATTGCCATCGTGTTCAGATTTTTGAAATTAAATTTGTACCGGAAATACATATTTTAGCGTGACCTGAGGATGAAACAATTTTTTTTAGCAAATAGCCTGATACATTGTGTGTGTGTGTGTGTGTGTCAGCCGAAAATGCGACTTTACTGAACAGTTTCTTCGCGATATTCTTGAAAAATAGCTTCAACGATTTTGTTTAAACTTGAAACGCTGACTGTAGAAATAAAAAACACTTTTATTTGAAACATTTTTCCCTCCAAAAAAAATTGATTTTACAAATGTTTTGGGGCCTTCTCAGTTAGTTTTAATTATTTAAACTGCCGCTACAAAGTCTTGAGACAAAGGACGTCTCCGACGTCCATTCAGCTACAACCTCTATCATCTTTTTTTAATGATTTGTAGAGGCCCCTTTTGTAAACATTGCAACTTTTAAAGAATTTTAAAAAAAATAAAATTGTATAAATTTGAGTAGGAGAAAGCCGGGTAACTGTTTCGCACCTGATTTTTCCATTATTTTTTTTTTTTTAATGATTTGCTTGACAACCGATAAAAAACTTATTTAAAAACAAAATTCTGATGCGAATGGAAGACTTTTATTTTGTAATCTCCTTGACGACCAATTATCTGGCTCCTTGAGTGTTATCTCAAGGACTGTTAAAAGTAGGAGAAATTAGTTGGTAGAAGAATTTATTGCTATCTTATTATTTTCACGACTACCAACGGTAATTACTGTTATAATGGGCGATTAAATTATTGATTATCAATTACAATTGAAACTTTAATTGTTTATGTTTATGAGGTTGATTCAGAATAAATTTATTATTTATTCAAGGAAAATTGAAGAATAAAGCAAAAATATTGAAATAATGAAATTATTATTAATCATTATTTCAATACTTACATATTTAAGTCCCATTTAATGAACTGTACCAGATTTATTTACTTTTATAATATTTAATTAATCTCATATATGTAAAGGGTTGTATACAAAAATAAAGACTGTTTTTCTGACTACAGAAATTCCATGGACTTTTAAAAATCCATCCTCACATGTTTGATGTTTACAAACACGATATTATATTAATCTGTAGACTCGGTAGCTTGTTACTTATACAGATTAGGTCCTCGTTCAAATACTCAGTTTAATCTAGTGACCCTTTTCTAAGAACCATGACTGTGTCCTTACGATCTATTAGTAATTTAACGCCACTGCTGGAAAGATAGTGTACAGCTGCTGAAGCTCTGTGTGTACTATGTGAAATGGAAGATGAAGATGTGTTTGATCAGCGTCCTGCTGACGTTGGTTTCAAAAATTTAATAATGGCGATACAACCTTAGAAAGAAGAACCAGGGCGACCAGACGCTTTACGTCAAATCCAACCACAAGTACTGGTGTCAGAGACATTTTCCGTGGTAGCCTGCTTCATTTTGTAGTCATCTGGTCATCGACCGGTTTCGGGCGTTCGCCCATCTTCAGGATGCGTTTTTGAGACAGTGTGACAACCCAGACTTGCACAGAGCAAATTTAGTTTAGACACTGCCACACACACACCAACCACCACAACAACAAGTACTGGTGCACTAGTTTCAGTACTGGCACTGTCTGAAGAAACCGTTAACCGCCATTTCCAAACTGTAGAAAAGGTAAAAAGCAGGTGTAGGATAGTGCAGCATGAACATTTTGGTCAATTGCAAGCATGTTTTGCACCAGCAAGATAACGCTCGGCCACACACCTCCCTTCAGCCTAAAAAAAATTGAAGAACTTGATGCATTGAACTCCTTTTACAGCCACCTTATTCCAGACTTAGGTCTATCTGAAATAGATGGTCCATAGCAAACGTTCTTTGCGCAAGAAAATATAATAATTTCACCGACGGTGAAACTGGAGTGCAGGAGTTTTTTTGAATTGAAACCCAACAAATGCTACCAGCAAGGGATCTAACAGCTGACATTATGATGGCTTATAACAGTCAAACACATTAGGCTATATTTTGATTAATAAACCCTTCATAGAAGGCAATAAAAAATAGATTTTTTAATGAAAATCGGTCATCTTCATGGATAAAAATGTTCTTACAATAATATTACAAACAATTATCACTCTGTATATATGTGCTTTTAATAATATTAATAATAAATATTTTAAACAATTAATTACCCTATACTTACCTATATTGTGATAATTACACTTTTGCAAGCTTATTAATTAATTATTAGTTCGCTTACCACAAGTTCGTATCTTTTCTCTTTCCCATAAAATGTTAAGAGAAAATATATAGTCATGTTCAATTTTTGAAAATCAGTTTTCACCTTGAGAAATACATGTTTTAACTTCTACTAAATTGGTGAATAATGTTACGATTATTACACTAAATTTCGTGAAGGAAGTTCAAATTTTACACACTTTCATTCACTAGTGTGTAAAAGTAATATTATTCAACTCTAATTAGTACGATATCTAGCGGCAATACGCGAAAATAATATCAAAACAAATCCCAGATACAGTGGATTTGAGGTTATACCAAACGGAATAGATTATACATAGAGATAGTATTTTACTTGAATTAAAATATATTTACTTGAATTTACACCGTTTCACATTTTTTTTATACTCATACAAATTAAGAAACAGTTTAATACGTTTGCAGAAAAACAAATCTAATATTACTTGTGAGCGAATTCTTTTTTACAAGTTTCGTTTAGTTTTACTCAGAAGTCGAGTGTGTACAGTCCTATTTTCTCACTTGTTTAAATAAATAATTATTTTCTGCAACCATGTAATCATGTAGTAATTATTAAATCAAAAGTAGTGAGTGAAGTTCTACTTTTAATCACAAGTGACAAATAGTAAAAACAGCCATTACTTTTAATTTCTTTTATTTGTCACAAATGAAGAAAAGTTAATAGTCTTCAATTCTAATTAGCCCGACATCTAGCGGCAGTACGTGTGAACAACAACTTATTGCAAAGCAAATCCCAAATTGCAACGGATTTGAGGTTATACCAAACTGAGCCTGGTGGTTATAGAGAGAGCGGAGTATTTGATATGAATTATTGTAAATTCTCGGTATTTGCATTTTTCAATTTTTTTTTTTTCTATATTCATACGAAGAAAAAAAAAATAAATTCAATCTGTGAGTAAAGTATTTTTACACTCTCGTTCAGTTGCCTGAACTTGTGCACTCGTGTAGCCTGCTACGTGTTGAATAATGTGATAATTATTCCACTGAAATCAGTGGCTATAGTTACACTTTTAATATCTAGTGATTAAATGTAAACAATCTGGTGTGAATCACTCACAAGACTTTCTCTTACGGCTGTTAATACAATTACATATAAAATGATAAATTTTTCTTTGAACTTCAATTTTAATTATTTGTCCTAGCATCAATGTAGATATATAGCGGGTGAAGTACCTATCCTAGAGAATTGATTATATTGTAGTCGCGAAGAGTGCGTCGTCAATAGCAAACCAACTTACACAACATTGGAAATTTAATGCCATAAATTCTGCAGAACTATTTCCAAATCAGTTTTTGTTGTTTTTTTAATATTTCAAATAAATGTGATAAGTTTCAATCTGTCCAGTTAACACACAAAGTTTAAAGAAAATCTTTACAGTCCGTTTTGAGAAAGTTCCAAAAACTTTAAAAAAAGCTATTCTGTAAACGTCACACTTTTGGTTAACTCATTTGTTTAAATTTAAAATTCTCGCAATGTGTTGTATATTAATTATCATATAGATGACATCATCATACATTGTATTGAAGTGGTAGTTTAGGGGAAATTTTAACGCTATTATTAGCAATTTTTCCGGGAAAATGTTTCAAATAAAAGTGATAGGTCTTTTTAAGATAGTATACGAAGTATAAAGAAAATTATTGGAGCCCTTTTATAGACAATCGTGAAAACTTTCAGTAGTCCCCGCTGTTTCGATTGCTGGATTTTCGCCGAAATCTGCGTATATCGATCTCGTATATAATCGGCTGTGGTGGTAATAACTAAACGGAATATCAAGTTTGAGCTTCCTGCGATTTTTTGTTTTTGAGACATTTTGTTCACATACATACTTACATACATACAGACCATTCACTAAAAACATTTGTTTCGTACTCAGGGGACCTTAAGACATGTATTTCCGGTGAAAATCGAATTTCAAAATATTGGCACGATCGCAATAAGTTTGTGCCGCCGAATCTTACAAAAGAAAAGAGAAAGTAAAATTTTATCACCCACCCTTGTTTTGTAAAGTCAAGCAGAATTAATAAAGGGAAAATTTAGCAGAAATATTGAATAAATATAATCAGATTGAAAATTATAATTGTATCCTCAGGTACAATAACTACCCACTGGTTTGTGTAGGTACATCATTTTTTTAGTCTCAGATTTCCTGGACTTATCGGACAATATGGAGACAATACAGAGTTCTATTTTTCAATATTTTTAAATAGTTCTAGGAAAAACCCAACAATGATAAAAGTCATTATGAAAAATGTACGATTAAAATTTAATTGCCTATGACATGCCCGTTTTTTTTTTAATTTGTTTTTTATTATTTTGCATATTATTAAACATAAGTATCATTTATGATATGAAATCGCATATATATTTAAACCAGCATTTAATTGGTTCATTTATTACTGTTTTTTATTTATTTATTTTTTTTTAATTTAAGGCGCGTCTTTGGTCATTGGCGCCGGAGCCTTCTCAGTGCACTGCCGGCCTTCGGGCAGTGTTCTCTCATTACAGACAACACTGTCCATCACCGGACTGTGAGCTGTAGAGCACAAAAAAATCTAAGGTCAGCACAGCTGGACTCGAACCCGGGTCCTCCACGTGGGAGTCCAGTACGCTAACCACTTAGCTGTTCCCTTCCCTTACTGTTTATTCTTACAAACTTTCAATACTAGCTTGCTTAATTGACATAACGTCTATATCGTCTGGAAAAGAAATTATAAACCCCATCTGGATTGCCGGTCTCCTGTTGCTGGTGTGAGAGGTAACATATTCCAAGTAAAATCATAACATATTTCCAAAATGTTGTTTCCGCCTGAAATACATGTTTTCAAGTTCCTCTGATTACGAAAAAAAAAATGTTTTGAACAAGTCATATCTATATATGTGTGTGTGTGTGTGTGTTTATATGAACAAAAAGTCACAGCAAGTTCAAATTTAATATACCGTCTAGTTGCGGTCATTATTGCATCTGACAAGGTTTTGGTCAAAATCCATCAACCGGAAATCCTTTACTGAATGTTTTTTTTTTTGTTATTGTTCAGTTTATGCGATTTTCGCCATAACAAAAATGGCATTAACTGCGCACACTAATTTACAACAAATGTCTGTAACTTTTATTTGTACTATTTTCTCAGGTATCTTGTTTTTTGGGGGGTTACTCGGGAGGGGGGGGCAACAGCAAAGTTAAGCTTTCCTCTAAAGTACCAGCTTAGTACAGTGTATGATTCTGCCACTTAGATAATATTTCAATACATTAGAAGCATGGATACAACGGGTGTAGTGGTTATCAGCATGGAGTTGTAAGTGGGAGGTCCCAGTTCAAGTCCCGCGTTTTGCAGCTAAATTTTATATTCGTTAAAAAAAGGTTAATAATACAGTAGGTGGTTCCGCCCTCTCTCCACGACACCTAATTTGGTCTCCACGACACCTAATTTGGTAGTTGGACGTTAAGCCCGCCTGAAAAAACAGGCATTACTTAACTTGAGTTTAAATTCTCTTTACTCTAGGAAGAGAAAGTAAAAATATTTTTAATGAATTATGTCTATGCATATTTGAGGCAAGAGTTTTCCAAGTAAAATTAATTTCAGTTGATAACTAAAAGAAGAGAAACACTTTTATGAGTGTTTCCTATTTGATTTCTTTTTGGTCGTCATTTAAATAAATACGTTGGAATATCTTACAATTGGATTATCTTAACAAAAAAAATTGAAAATATCTTGAACTGGTGCCAGCAGACACGAGTTTAATGGCCGTTTATATGCGACCTTGATAATTACTTTGTATTGTATACTCGTAAACATTATTTTGTTTATAGAACAAACATTAACATTGATATTATGCATAATTTGAAGGTCCGATTGTCTTTTTAATTAGCAATTAAATATAAAAAAAATTAATAATTAAAAATTTAATTTTTGTTTTGTTTTGTTTTAATTCCAGTTAGTTTTAATTTTAGTTTTAATTCCCTCCGTTTGTGATTGTAAGTTTTACATATCACTCTGTAGGTCTTGGTGTCAGTGTAGTGGGGGGGGGGGGGGGGTGATTTTCTTCTAATTTGGAATTTTATCAATGCTTCTTATGTGTATTAATAATATGTAGTTGGTAAAACCACCAAATTATATGAAATGGTACTTTAGAGTAAAGCATAACGCTACTGTTCCCCAAGAACGCACTAAGAAACCAATTTTTTTCGTGGAAAATGTTAAAGCCGTTTTCTAGAAAACCGTGAAGAAAACCAAAAAGAAAAAAAAAATCAGTAAAGTTGTACTTCCGGTTGCTGGAATTTGTCCGAAATGCGGTGGTAGTTATGTAAACGGAATACCAAGTTTGAGCTTTCTGCAACTTTTAAAACATATTTTTAACGTATTAAAAATATGTGCGAAACTCAATTTCGCAATTCTTCCTGTTATTGGGAGTAGGAGAACGTAATCAAATAAATTAGTAAGAATAATATTCTTCTATTATACCAAAAACAGATTAGAATTTGATCCAGGTCATTGATCGTATTACACAATTTCTTATATATGGTTAGGTGGTGAACGGATCATGAATAAATAAATTATTATAGATGGATAGTGGTTGGTTTTATCCAAGATATATATCCCAACATATATTATTTATTCAGAGCTGAAAACATTGGTTATTGGTACATGCATAATCAATTACTACTTCTATATCAATTATTCAGTATTGTGTTGGTAGTTGAAAATTATGTATATCAGGGTCAGAGCTACTTTAGCTATGTAGTCTACAGGACACTTCCATGGCATTAACAGTGCCATTTGTATCATCGTATTTTTGCACTTGTTCATTTAATTGCAAACCAGTTTTTAGGCTCAATACAGATTATGCATTTAATTCATTTGCAAGAAATTAGGGTGAAGAAGTTGAGTCAAAACAACGTAAGTAATTCTTTATGTTGATGATTCAAATAATATAGAAGAAATTTTGTTGGAAGAGTCTCAGGGTTGAGGAAGTGGGGGAGCGGATTATGATCATAAAATCATACGCCTGGATGATCTAGCGTTTCATTAAAAATTGAATTGGTCAAAATATGGGGAACAATCTATAAAATAAACTTTTCTGATCTTCTTCTTATCCAACAACTTGTAAAAGTTTTCTGAACTTTATAATGTTTTTGAAGATATTTATACAGATATTGATTTTGTTTCTTAACTATATATATTTCTGATAAAAACTGAAATCTTTATTAAATTTGGACACAATGCAGTACTTCCTCAAATATCAGGAAACAAATATTATATTTCCGGTTCCTGTTGATCAAAGGATGTTTAACAAACAAAATCACATAATTAAATTTGCATGGGCAGGGGGGAAAAAATGCCGGTGTTTTGGGATAATTGAGTCCCAGCTGACGTGTTAGAAATAATAATATTTGTTATGTTACTTTTCATTTCTTAAAGCTTTCTTCGTTTTTTTTTTTTAAATAAATATTTTATAAATAGATTAGTCAATTATCTATAAAAGTAACCTACCTGTTACCTACTATAATAAAACATTGCGATATCGCCTTCCACTTATATTTCTAAGATTGTTAGCACTGCTAACTTTTAATAAATCATTGGCCTACTTTTATTACGCTAACCTAAATCGCCATTAATTCAGACATATAATTATTTTAATAATTTTTATACTAGATAGCTATTTTTTATTTATTTTTTTTTTATGTTAATTATATAGTAATTGCCGTAATTTATATTACTAATTTCAGTTCAACTGAACTAAATAATATTTAATTAAAGTATTTTGTTTATTATTAATATTATGTTAGAAATTAGAAAGTAATTAAATTTTCTATAAAATTTTCTTTTTTTAACTTTTTCTTTTATTACGATGAAGGTAATTGAATGCAATACTAATTGACAAGTTCTCTTTATTTTTAATCAGCGTTTTGTTGCCCTTAACAATAATATGTTTTTACTTTTACAACAACACGTGGCAGATAGAAAATGATAATAATATTAGTTTTGCTGTTAGAGCCTCCAGCTGTTTCCCATGGCATTTGAAATCTAACTTTGCAGATTCAAAAGTATTCTTCTATGAAATCAATCATTCAGTGTTATAATTTAGAGTTCTCATGTTTAAAATGTATACGTAACAAATTTAAATAGAGAATAGTAAATTACACTTGATTGATTCATTGATATATCAATTGAGAAAACAGAGTACTCCAAAGACTTTACACAGATTGTGATATAGAAAAGTGGTAGCGTGAATAGAAATGGTTTCTTGGATACTGTGTGCACAACAGAGTATGACAGAATTGAAACTTTTCCGGTTTGAGTCTAGCTACTAACCTTGTACTTGTATAAAACTTCCCCTATTCTCCTTCCAGAACTTCTAGAGGTTGAGGTAGCCGGATCTTGATCGCCCTTAGGGGGGAGATGCGTTGCGTTTCGTTGGACAAGGCGGATTGCAAATGTTTTTTTGTTGCATCCAAGAAGACTCTAAATATCCAGTATTTATTGAAAATGTGGATGGATATCAGTCCGAGTACAATACAACAATACATACCAATTTACCAAAATATTTTCTTATATTAACCTTGCATGTATTTCAATAGTTATTTATTATTATTGTATACAAGCTTTTAACTCTATGCATTCCTTTTCTTCAAACTTTATCTATTCTTTTTTATATAATGTATTCTTAACATTTCCTTTGGTCACCCCTATTAAAAATGCCTTGACAAAATATTGAGCCATACTCAACACCTCTATTAGAATTTAATTTTAAAAAAAAGTAAAATATCCTTCCAAAGCACACTAAGTCTAGTCACAATTTATATAATCATTCCACTTTTACTTTTTGGTATTAAACACTCACACACATCGCAACAAACCTTGTAACCTCCCGCATACAATCAACAAGTGTAGCGTGTGACAGTAACATTAAATTTTTACCCGAATTTTACTCCTTGCCCCTGCGTACTTGTTTGGCCTTACTCTATATAAACCGGTCAGGAAATAAAAAAATATGCATACTACGAAAGGATAAAATCCCAGATTTCATATTTGCCTTAAATATTTTTTAAGCAAAAAAAAAGCGGCACTCTAATAAATGTCTCTTGAGAGGATAGCGATAGCCTGATTGCCTAAAAATGAATTTTATCGTTAAAAAGTCTTCATATAGAAGAAAAATAGCTTAAAACTGAAAAATACCGTTCAAAAAATATTATTTTTCAGTCAAGTGGATGTTCTTCTTCAAACTCTCATAATTGCTTTAATATATTAATAATTTAATATATTTTATTTTGTTAGAACCGTATAATTGGCTGAAATGACACTTTAAAGAGAAATATAACATCATCAGTTCCCCTTCTCAGAATCATTATAAATTCAATTTTCCTACTTTCAAATAGAAACTGACAAAATGCTGCTTTGAAGTGATCTGCTTAGAAAATGTAAAGAAAAATCATTGCGTTTCCGAGAGAAAAAAAATGGCAAAAAACTACTATTAATAAAAGGTACATTTAGTCACGATAACCCTGTGGTCAGATGTTTCCAGTGAAAACTCAATTACCAACTGCAACATACAAACGACAAGGGAAAATCGTAATTGTTATTAATAACGTAGATAAAATAACTGGCTGGTTGCAAGTAATTGTTTAAAGAAGATTCTTCTTTTTATCTGCTTGAGTAAATATTTACTATTAACCTAAAGGTCAACATTTTAAATCAAGAATTATTCTGTTAATATATTGCGTTGTTTATATTGTTAGTATGATTACAGCAACATTGTGATTGTTGCTGCTGTAATACTGTTTTTCCTTGTTGCCGCTTGTTTTCTTGTTTCATTGTATGTTGATTGCAAAAGCTTTTTTTTACTTTGGAAAAATATATCTACATCAATACCTCTCTCTCGCTCTCTCTCTGCATGTGTTTTAAATATATCTCTAGAAACGAAAAATCAAAGATAGCTCAAATTTGATATTATATTTAAATTAACATCACAAAATCTGACATAAAATGTTTCAGTCAATTCCAGTTAACCGGAAGTGCGAATTTACTGAATAGTTTTCCATGATTTTCTAAAAATAAAAAATAAAAAAAAATGGCTCCCAACGATTTTCTTTAAACTTCACTCATACAATATATATCTATATATATACATTAATGCTTATCATTTTTTTTTTTTTTTTTGAAATATTTGTCCAGTATAATTTGATTTTTATTTGAAGGGTTTTGTGGGAATAGTAGCTTTCCACTAAAATACCACTTCAGTATTATGTATGGTTTCCAACACCTATAATAATATTAAGGTACCTATATTTAGTAGCCATAATAAGGTCTTCCTGTTTGGGTATCTGGGCATTCGGGTTATAGAGGCAATGAGGCGGCGGACCGCTGGCCCGGGAGGGTTCAATCAGAGCACTTATCGACCGGAACCGTTCTGTGGCGTCTCAAGATGCCTTAGGAGTGCATCCATCAAGACATGGATGCGGACTGATCAAGGGAATGCTGGGTCAAAATCCCAGGCCAAAGACAGATGAAAACGTTTATCCATAGCCATTCGCCCAAGCTAACTGCGGAATTACTCCAATTAGGCCGGGTGGCCATAAGGATAGGAGTTGGCGTTTTCACTAGCCATTGTAGACTTAACAAGCACATGCATCGCATTGGCCTGGCAACGGATAGTCCGTGTAGGTTTTGTCAGGAAGAAGAGGTACGGCGCTGTACGTGGTATGTCAGTGCGAGGGGCTGGTATGGCTAAGGTACCGCCTCTTTGGTAAAGAGAAGCTGGTGCCATCAAGCCTCAGCCGGGGCCTCCTCTCGGACCTATTAAGTTTACTAAGGCAAGCAGGACTCGAGAGGGTGCTCTGATGGCAGGTGCCCTAATTGACCTCCTGGGAGCACCCCCAACTCCACAGTCTGATAAAGGACAGGACCGGGGAAGGGCCTCCAACTTGGAGGGTGCCACAATAGATCCATACCTCCCGTTGGGTATCTTCAGCGCAGGCTGAAGAGCCAATCCCCCTTTTAGGATCTAATCTAAGGTACTTATAAATTAACATTGTCAAAAAATCCAATTAAATTTAAATGTACGTTTTGAAAACATTTAAATTCCTCTTTTTTTTTTTGTCTTTCTTTTTTTTTTTTTTTTTTTTCAACCGCAATTAGCGGTTTTTATTACGATTTATTGCATAAGTCGAATTTAACATGTCAGATCTGACCTTTATTAATCAGATTCATAAATCTGTTTTTTTTCCTGTTCAGCTTAACATAGGACTTATGGTTTAAGTTTAAATAAATTTACAAAATATACTAAATGAAATATCTTAACTTCTCTATCTAATTCAAACATTTCCTCCTTAAATTCCAGTCTTAAATAATTTTTAACAATGTTTGCTTTATTACTTATACCAATTTCTTTCTGTAGTTTTTTATCATACTTATTTACTGCACAAATCCATAATATTTGGATATCAGTAAATATATTCTCTGCATATTTTTAATAATAATTTAGCCATTGTTTCCACTTTATTTCATTACAATACTTCTGCCTTCTTCAGGCTTCATCAGGTATCATCAGGCTTGTAGTGGTGTCTTTCCTCAGAGCTAAGTGCTCATCGTTTTTTATTTTCATCTTTATCTATTACTTATATGGTGTCTTAGCCACTTTGTCAATTCAAAGACACCCTTCACAAGGAGCAATTTTTTATGCTATTGAATATTATCTACTTTTACTATTTTCCTACAATTAAGTTACAAACATTGTTTTCCTTTTATTTTGTTTTAATTGTGTAGACAGACCCCCAATGAAAGATAACGATTTTACTTTCGCCTATAGGATCTCTTTGTTAATTAGATATGTATTCCGTACTAGTTGCAGCTTATTCTGTAAAGTGTGAAGTGACGACCTGGAATGGAAGCTAAGTAAAGGATCGTGCTCACCAAAAACAAAATAAAATGAAAACAATAAGTCTGTAACATAGTAGCAAAGTAGTAAAATTTGAATAATATTTAAAAAAATCCATAACATAAAAAATTGCTCCTTATGAAGGATGTCTTTGAATTGTTATAGTGGAAACGATGAGCATTTTGTTCTAAGGAAAGATACCATCAACCCGAGACGTAATGAAATCAAGTGGCAACTTGCAAGATTAAGCAATGGTTAAATTATTATTAAAAATATCCAGTGAAATCAATAATTAGTCTGTAAAATAGCAACGTATAAATATTCTCCCTTTAATTACTTCCTCAGCTACTTATTAATAAGAAAAAGAGAAAAGGGTATGTTAAAGTTGTGCATACATATAAAAACTCTTTTTACTAGAAACTGTCACTTTTATTATAAACTTTTTTTTTCTGGGAAAGATTTATTTTGGGTAAATTCTGGGAAAGCTAAATACATAAATTGCATCAAATAGTATTTGGGGGGCACATGATAGCGCCTCATGTAAGCGGAAACATTCGACTACGTGGTCCTGAAAACTAATGTATAATATACGCCTTCTCACCATCAATATAGTTAAGGGTAACTTCTTGTTTATTAAAGATTACAGGCTAAAAGGAATCTTACTGTAAAAATTAAAATTGTGATATTTGAGATAATAGCAACAAGTTTAGTGTTTCACACTAAATTGTTCAACGTATAGAACAACAATTGAGAGCAAAACATAATTTGTGTAAACTGTGTAAGATTAAAGGGGCTGTTAGAGCTCTCTGTTTATTTCCAGTTAGCAAATATTTACATATCCCAAGGTCTCATTCTCTCTCTCCGGCTAATGATGTTTCTACGCGATATTCCTCAGGAAACGCTCTTTTACAGTTTATTGCATTTTTTTCAGTTTTATTTGAGCGATAAATTTTGTCTAAAAAATAAAAAAGTCGGGTTAGAAAATTCGTAAAATTTTCTCTACTACAAGTGTTAAGTACTGATTGATATATTTTCTTGAAAAGTCTGAATTTTTTACTTTCTCTTATCGCTCTATAAGAGAAAGAGGTATTGCAATACCAAACGTGCCTTTTGCACGGAATCTGTTCTATTGTATACAAGGAAATTTAGGGCGACTTCCTTTTACTTTTTTTTTACGTATAATTATATAAAATAAATGTGAACTTTACATTAAACATAAAAGTTTATTCATTTATCCTAACATAAATATAGAGATGGTGGGGGAACAAGTACCTATCCAGGCAGTTATAGGTAGAAGTACTGATCACATTCGAGTCAAGAAGAAAGCGCCAATAATATTTGAATAAACACAACATTTGACATTTAACGTCGCACATTCCTCAGAAGTTCTTAAAAACAATTTTTCTAGAACTATATAGTTAGCATTCCAGGTTCACAGGAAATCATTGTTAGTCGTTTTCGAGAAAATCCCCTCCCATTCTTCAATCCTAAATAACCTGTTGTGTAAAGTCGCACTTTCCGTTAACCAGTTTTCTTCAATATTTGGAATTCTTGGAATGGTTTTTGTATACCTTAATGTTATATAGATGGCAGAACATTACAATGTGTACTGAAGTAGTACTTTATAGAAAAGATAAAACGTTGATGTTGCCTCAATACTACCCAAAAAAATCAATTTCCTCGGGGAAGATGGTTTAAATAAAAATGATAGGTATTCGTGTGTGTGTGTGTGTATGTAGATAGCATACGAACTTTAAAGAAATTTCTTGTAATCTTTCCATCCAAAAAAGTGGGTTACAACATGGTTTCAGAAAGTTACATTGAGCTTTCTGCGATTTTGTTTTGTTTTGTTTGGTTTTAGGGATATTTTGTACACATTCGTACATATACCATTCCTAAGAAACATTTTTTTCCTACTCAAGGGACCTCAAACCATGTATTTCCCGGGGAAAACTCAATTTCGAAAGTTTGGCACCCCCAATAAATTTTTTTTTAAATGAGTAAGAGAAAGTAATGTCAATTGTCAATATACCGTGATATCTATCTAGTAGTCCTGAAACAGGGCTACCGTTCAGTATGATAACTATTATTTACTTACCACATTCCAGTGTTCTCTCTGCCGTTGGAACATTAACAAAATGATGTTTCCCACTACCTAAGAAAATTCCTACTAGTTAAAGTAGTGATATATATTGTATCACGCACAAAGTGTGATATGATAAGCAATCGTTGATGAATAAAAGCCGCAGGTGCATCAGCACCGGGATGGGAATGGCGCCCTAGATTATAATTTATTTGACCTCCCATTTAATTGTGACCAACTTTGGAATGTATAAAAATTATTTAAATGAAAGAAAGACCCTCTGCCCCCCACGCAATATGTAAATTAGACAGAAATACGTGTTTGTACTTGGACGAAGATCCCAAATAAAAATGTCCTTCTCCTGTTTAAAATATTAATATACACCATTTATTTTTGTTTGTGACAATAAAGACAGAGACAGCCATACTTAATAAATTAGTAACTGATAAAGATATTCTATGGACGTTTTATTTAGCTTCCTCTTACACAAGTTAATAAAAAATAATAAATAATAAAATTTTAAAAAAATGTTAATATTTATACTTGAAAATGCAATATTACTTGACCTTGATATTTAAAGTCAAATTTATAAGACTTGTCTTGACTTGTTTTTTTTCTAATGGCTTGTTTGATTTTTCTTATAGTTTTTCATTGTCACATTTTATTCTTTTCTACTATTATATTAAATACATTTTTTAAGGATAGCATTAAATGCTTTGTGGAAAAAGCAAATCTGATGAGAAACATACACATTTCTTTCTCTTCCAGCTGTTTTAATACAGTTATGTATATAATGGCAAATTTTACTCATTTGTCCTAGAGGTGATGGTGGAGATATAAAGTACCCACCCAGCATGTTTATATTGTAGTCCACAAGAGAGTGCCAATAATATTGATAAAAATTAATTGGAAATTTAATATGTCACAGATTTCTCAGATCTACCTAAAACCCCTTTTTTATTTTCGAAACAATGACCCAAACAAAAGTTAAGATAGCCTTTTATCTGTGCAGTTAACATTCCAAGTTTAAAGGAAATCGTTAGAGTCGTTTTCGAGAAAGTTCCAAAAAACTCATAACTCTATTGTGTAAAGTGGCACTTCCGGTTAACAGATTCTTTTAGGAATGTTTCTAATCTATGGAAATTGGTACTTTAAGGCAGTGCTCCGCAACCGGTAGATGTGACGCCGCGCCCGTAAGATAATAAATAGTAAGTACAATGCAGGGGTGACTCATCGTGTGTGTGTATATAATAAATAAATATTACCATAAAAATGTGGCTTCAATTCACCAAAAGTGGTGAATTAATTTGACCACTATTTTTATTCAATTAATACAGAATAATACGATTGGATTCGAAATCCTTTTGCAACCAATGCTATAAATTATGCAGATGCACTTTCTCTGCAAGGAATTTATTGAATTGCGTGACGACAGGGCGCTAAAACTTCTCTGTGCCAAAGTTCCATTGGATGCGCTCTGGATTTCGGTTAGATAAGAATATCCTCTAATTTTAGACCACACTATTTTAATTCTACTTTCATTTTCAATGACGTATTTATGTTAACAAAGTTTTTCAACTCTAGTGTTAATTAAATTAAAATTGATAAGCAGGCGTGCTTAAAAAAGGTCTTGATCAGTATCTTCGGGTTGCACTTTCAAATATCGAGCCAAATATAAAGCAATATTGTTCATTGAAACAAGCTCAGCTATCACATTAATTACCCATATTTTTTTTTTACATCATGTTATATAAATATAGTTCTTGAGTTATGTTTGTATATATATTAAATTAAAAAGATTATGTATATTTATACATATTTATTTTTGGTGTGCCGCGAAATTTATGGAAGAACTTTGTTGTGCCATGGGCAAGAAAAGATTGCTGAACACTGCTTTAAAGGATAGCTTAACGCTAATGCCCCCTCCGCCAGAACCCCACCCAAAAATCAGTATCCCAAGAAAATGCTCCAAATAAAATTGATAGGATTGGTATGAGCACATACTATAGAGGTTTATTAAAACAAATGGTTGGCGGTGTTTTCGCAAAAAATCGCAAAAAAACTGAAAAATAAAAACCAATAAAGTTGCACTTCTGATTGATGGATTTTGCCCGAAACTTTCGTGTCAGATCTACTTTCGTAAACAGAATACTAAGTTTGAGCTTCCAGCGATTTTTCGTTTTTGAGATATTTTTTTGGTATTCGCGCGCACACACACACACACGTACACACCATTCGCTGGAAACATTTTGTTGTTTTTTCAAATTCACCGCACCTCAAAACATGTATATCAGGTGAAAACTCATATAGCATTTGATACGATCATAATCCCTTACCAGCAGTAAGTGAAAGTCAAAAGATCAAAAGCTGATATGAAACACTCATACAACTTTCTCTTTCTGCAGGCTACATACTTATTATTGCACCAGTATTTCTTGAAGACTTATAAATATTTAGCTGTCTTCATATTGTCTTTAAAGAAACCCTTTGGTGTCATTATATAAATTTTGTGGCGCCAAAAAAAAAAAAAAAAAACTGATGAAGCTAAGCCACGTTCACAATTGTCATACTTCCGGTCAACCAATCAATTTTGGCCACACATCCAATTCTTGTTAATATTATTACATACACGTAAGAATCGTATTATTATACTGAAAATTAGTTTAGAGGAGAGCATGTCCCTGGAAAGATGTTACTACTAAAAGTTTTAGCTCCAATGTAGTTGATATTAATGTTCAAAGAAAATTGTTGAAGACATTTTCAAGAAAATTACAACAACAAAAAACTGAAAAATCCGCCCAGTAAAATGATGTACTTCCGTTTAAGCTCCTGATTCTGATGGAGACCTAATCACTGTGTCGCCCAGATAGCACTTAAGTTACAAATTTAAACTTTCGGCTGCTTTCATTTAGTTATATATTATTACACATAGACAAAAGACACTCTTAGACACACACACAAAGAAAGGAGCGAGACCGACTGATCTTTAAACACTATTGTTTCAGACCCCGGAGTTCTCAAAAATCGATTTCCCGCGAACACTCAGTTTTGAAATTGGACACGATTGCAATAACTACTACTTCCTCTTACAACTGTAAGAGAAATTAAAAAGGAAATAAACAAATTTATCAATTAGACTTCTGATAATTCCAGTAAGACGTAGTCGTGTGAGTGTTTCACACGCGATTTTTTTCTTTTTGTTTGCGGCTAGTTTTACTGATGGCGATAATAAGGGTAGAAATAGGTCAAAGCTAAGTAAATTGCATTATTTTTCTGTGTTTATTATCGTTAATTTTTTTGTTTTGTTTTTTTGTTTACAGAATGAGGAAGACGGGCGGAAATGGTGGATTGGGTGGCGGTTCAGAAGGATCGAGTAGCAGTGATGAAAGAGGAACTGCATCTTCCGGTAGGAGAAGATCATTTCCTAGAATTTCATTGGGACGTCTTCTCCGTCCAAGCCCCCAGCTAGCTAGGAGATTCCTTAGTGCTGCCACCGGTGGTGGACCTGTTGCTAGGCAACAGGTGTGCCAACAGCCGTTATCATCTGCGTTTACAGCTAATCACTCCTCTTCAAATGGTCAGTATTACTTGATTGGTATTATTTAGTTCGTCGTCTTTGGTTGTTGTTTTTTTATTTAATAAAAAGCAAATCTTTGCTCAAATTAATGAAAACAAAAGAGGTACTACTCAAAGAGGTGTTTAGAAATATTTGCTGAACCCCAGTTCGCTCTCTAACCTAGACTGAAGTGTTAGCATTTAGCTAGTCTGAAGTTCCTCATAGGTAGCCCTTTTATTTAATTAATTAATAGGCTTAGATATTGTTCGGTCCGTATAAATCTATATGTCTAATTAGTTTTCGATTGACCCTACCTATAAAAAAGACGAGGTAAAAAAGCCTATAGAAAGGTGGCATATCAGATTTATAAAAAAAAATTTCCTGCAAGGCTGTATAAATTATTTCCGCCGTATTATTCTGTAGCTCTAATTACTCTTTCGGAGCAATAGCATACACCGTAACATGCTGAATGCTTTCAATATCGCCTGGATAAAACCTTCTATTTCCGGATATAGAGCAAGACTTCGCCATTGTTATTATTTATTTTGTATTTAATTTATTATTTATTATTGTATTGATAGTATTTTGCTCCGTCACGCACTTGCGGAAATTGAACAAGAATGGTTGGGGCAGCATGCTGCAACCTTCCATTCATTTATATATATATATATATATATATATAAAAGGGAGGCATAAACAAACAAGTAAAATGAATATATAAATAAATTCTAGTCTGATGCTAGAATTTTACGGATTTATCCTTGAATTGTAAAGGAGGACCGACAACTCTGCCTCCAGCAGAATCTCAGCAGGAAGTTCGAGAGCCTTTACGTCATCTACAATGGCTTTAGGCACTTAGCCATTCACCGAGATGACGATTGGGTGGACCTCCATCCTCTTTAGTCTATACACCTGTTTTAACTCAATGCCCAGCTCTTGGTACTTTCTGATTTTCTCTCCGCGCGTTTTTTTTTCAAAGTGTCTAAGGGAATCGCTACATCAACTATTCTAGCGGTCTTCGTTCCCAGATCTAGCTCAAGAATGCCTGGCCTAATACTGGTAACCAACCGATCTGTCGGTGATCATTTGGGTATCCCAATAAATATTATTATTATTATTTTATTTTTTTAAAGGTGCTCGCGGCCCTTTGGCAAGGGAGGCACCTATCATTATAAGTGAACCCATTGTTCTGTATTCATGTATTAGTAATACTTGGCCATCATAATCAGTGGTCCAGCGGCCACGGCTCATCCTTCCTCTGCCGCCAAATCTCCCTGATGATCCTACAGGATCAGAGGATTAAGCTTACAGCATTAAAGCCAACGTCTTTCTATTAATCTCAAGTTTAAATAGTCCACCCAGGATAGTGCGCGGTATTACACCAACTGCAAAGATGACAATGGGCACAATGTCAACAGGCTCAACGCCTCTCCAAAGAGAAGCAACCTCAGCTGCCAGCGGCCTGTACTTAATGAGTTTCTCATTGAAGGCCCGCACAACATTAGCTGAATCCGGGTTTCACAAAATTAGCCAAGTTTCTTATTATTATTATTAGTAGTAGTAGTAATAACTATTCAATTTGAACACATTTTAAAATATTTTTTAATAAATTAATTATTTAAAGTCTAGCATTTATTAGATTGGATTTACCAATAACAAACTAAGTTATAATAAATTCAAAAATAATAATAATTCACAAATATTTAAACTCGCATTTTTTAGCCAAAAATATTAAAAATAAAGTGTCTTCTTTTGAGAGTAATTAAATCAGTACGCATTATATCAACTGAATAGAGATAAACTGAAGTTGAAATTGAATTTTCTATATACCCAATCTATGTTATAAATAAATAAAACTATTAATAAAACATAATGATTATAGGTGAAAGTAGTCCTGGGGAGACGACAAGATCGCATCACCATTTGGATCAACAGAATAACAGACTTAACGATGATCAAACAACGGATAGTAAATTAAATGTAAACAACAGTTCCAGTGACCCTAACAGGGTAGGTTTTATCAACCATATACACTTGAATAAATATTGTTTTAATTAGATTTGTATACCAGGGATTATATGAAAGCCATGCAATATGTGAAGAGTCAAAAGAGCGGCAAACTCCAAACTAATACCCACTAAACACTATGTAAGGTGATCATATAAAAAAAAGAAGTAAATTCTTTTGGTACATATCAACATCACATTCCAAACTATAATCATCCATCACTTTACCTATTCAATGACCCCCGTATCTTCAATGCGATCAAACCTTGATTCCAGAAATCTTTGAACAAATTATTCAAAAAAATAAAAACAATGTATGCTCTGTTTTAAAAAATGGTGGGCTCCACACCCAGATCTCTTCTTATTGTCGTATGCCTAATCGTATCTCTTCTGGCCTTGCCTGACACCATTCTTAGGTACCGCATCATGGCTTGTAGCTACTTGTCAATTTTGCGTTTAAGGTCCAAGACTCACAAGAATATGTTAAAATGCGTAGGAATAAGCTTCTATAAGCTGCTATCTTTGCGTGCGAGGAGACTCCAAAAAAACTGTTCCTGGTAGCATTGAAAAACCTTCCTGCCACACCTATTTGCTCTCTTATTTCATCCTCCATTCTTCCTTCCTCATTTAAGTGGGCTCCAAGGTATTTAAAACTTTTTACCTTGAAGTTAACTCTCTACACGAACTTGATAACCTTATTCTGCCGATGGATGAAAATCCTGTCAGGCCTTGTAACCTGTCAGGGACATCACAAATATGCATGCTACGATGGATAAAATCCCAGATGAAGTATTCTTCTATCTTCTTTTACACATCAATAATGCCAATTATTATTATTTAATTTATAGACGTCTTAAATTTTCTGATTAATTTATTCTACTTAATTATAAAGTAAATAATTGCAAACCACAAAAGTCTATATTACTTTCTCTTACTATTGATAAGGGTATTTGGGTTTGTCTGTGTTTATATGGAACACACTTTCACAAAAAAACAAATAACCAGAAATATCAAGTTTGCCATGGCATCGGCCAAAATCCATCTTATGGGAAAGTGTGATTTCTTTTGCAGTTTCCTCGAACACCGTTGCAACGGTTTTCTTCACACTTCATATACTAACTATAAACATAAATTGCTATCATTTTTATTTATAACATTTTTCCAGGAAAACTATTTTGGGTGGTAGTGGGGGTGAGTTTGCAACGTTAAGTTTCCAGTTGTCAGTATAATGTTTAGTTTTATCATCTATATGATATTAAAGACTAACATTGATACAATTCCAAATTTAAAGAAAATCGGTTAATTGAACGTACACCTTTACAGAATTGGTTTTTCTTTTTTACCTTCTGTTTTTACTCCTAGATTTGGGGTCCCGAGAATATGAAAAAAAAGGTTTTTAGCGAATGGTCTGTATTTGTGTGTATTTTAAGACAATATATCAAAAATGAAGAGTCGCAGGAAGTTCAAACTTGGTATTCCGTTTAGTTACTACCAGCACTTCGTATTCGGAAGATTTCGAGCAAAATCCATCAATTGGAAGTGTGACTTAACTAAATTTTTCTTTTTTTAGTTTTTCGTGATTTTCTCAAAAAATGGCTCAGACGATTTTCTTTAAACTATCTACACACATATTAAATACCTAGCACTTTTATTTGAAACATTTCCTGTGAAAATTGATTTAATTGGGGGGATTCTTGAAGAACAGTAGTGTTTATGCTTTCCTCTAAAGTACTACTTCAGTAGAATCATATGGTTTTATCACCACCTACATAACATTAATACACATTAGAGGCATTGATAGAATTCCAAAGTTGAAGAAAATCGGTTAACCGGTAGTGCGACAGAATACAGAATAGGTTTTTTGATTTTTTTTTTTTTTTAATTTTCTCGATTTTATTTAAACTGGGAATGCTTACTTTATAGTGATAACCCTATAACTTTTATTGAAATTTTATTTTTTGTTTTGAAAAATTGAACTTTACAAGGTTTTTAGGGGTATCTAAAATTTAAAGCTTTACTGTGAAGTTGAGATAATGGGCGATGCCATACAATATATGTACATAGGTAAACGACTACAATCCTCAACATCTTTATTTAAAAGGCAAACCTAAATAAATGTTTAGTAAACTTTGCAAGTTTGAGGCAACTTCATCGTTTGAACTGTAATTAATTATTGTAAAAAAGAAAGTTAAACGGATGCTTTATATCGGGTTTGTGTATTTGTTTTCTTAGTAAGTGAGCTGTATCACTTATGCAATACAAACACATAATAGTAGATGTTTGTTTATATTTATTATTTTGTGATCACACAACTCTAATCATTTACTTACATATAAATAGATTCATTATAGATTATTAGAAAGTAACAGTCATTTACAAGGTCATTTAAATTTCCATCCACCATAATTTTAATTAAACATACACTGTTTATTTATTAAGATAAATAACTTGAATGCAACAACTTGAAAGCATCCTGATATTTTTGTTTATATTAAAATGTAAAAACGCATTAATTATATCAACAACTGTTTGAATTATTCATACTCGTGAGGAAAACAACGCGATTTTCTTTTAGAATATTTTGTTTATGAACCACAATATTTATAACGGAAATAGCAGTCATATTAAAAACAAAAAAAAATCTGGTGTGAAACACACACACACACACCACTTTCTCTTACAGCAATGTACACATGTTACAGATGACAAATTTTGATCAAATTTATAATTCTTCCGAGATTGTTGTGCTCAATATTAGGGGATGTACAGATATCTAAAACATCATTTCTCAGTTTTTTTCAGTCCTGTAACTAAAAAGAAGGGGTTGTTTTTCGAAAAGCTCTTTATATCAAGATCTTTTTATTAAATGTTATATATAAAACGCAATGAATATCCTTGAATCTATGTTAGTTATCGATGTCTGAGAAGCAACCTGAACCCCACGCAGAGTCCAGAGTGAGGTAGGCGCTTTCGCCATTTAATTTGAGCAGATAAGGTTCCATGAAACCCGCTGTGTTGTTGCTTGCTTCTTTCAGTGTTGAGAGAACGTTTTTGACTAACTGCAGTGAATAGTAGACCCGGTTGAGAAGGCCCAAAACTAGTATAGATGGTGGAGCCAAGTTTCATGTGAAAGGCAAGTTTATTAAAGGTGGCTGTGAAGGAGGGAAAAATAACACAAATGAAAGTTGGAGTTCTTCATATGTGTAGTTATACCCAGTTTAAAGGAAATAGTTGGATCTGTTTTCGTGAAAATTTTGAAAAATCCATTTAAATAATTTCGATTGAACAAATTTTCTCCAAAATTATTATTTTAGTAAAACATAGGAACTTAATGACACAATGACCTCCTCCAGGAAAATCGTTTCAACAAATGTTGAGACAGTTTCTGAGGAACTTGAAAATTAAAAAAAAAAAAATCAAAGTGGTATTTCCGGCTAAAATCAAAGCGGTATTTGATTCTGTTCAAAACTTTCCTACAGGATATCCTGGTGATTTTTTTTCGAAAGAGAATTACAAGTTTGATCTTGCTGCGAGTTAAAACTCGTCGTTTTTGAGTAAACGGATTTAGGAGACCTCACAACGTGTAATTCCACAAATAATATAGGGTATTCTTTTACAGAGTCAGAGAGAATAAATCTATCATAATATCTGTTTTGTTTAAACTTGTTATTAGTAATGTTTTTGTTTAATATCTCTATCCTTTATTTTTCCAGAGTGATGGCAGTAAACGATTGGAATGTAGTCTTTGTTTAAATGAACTGGCACCAGAATATTTTCCTCAATTGGTAACATGTCCACATAAATCTTGTTATGATTGTTTACAAGTTTATCTTAGGATTGAGATATCAGAATCAAGAGTGCCTGTATCGTGTCCACAATGTGCCGAAGCAATGCATCCCAACGGTTAGTTATTATATTTAATTTGTAACTACTCAATATTATTTACTATTAGTATGGCCAAAGAAATTCATCCAATAAGTGAGTGAAATTGGGAAGTTAAATTAATAGCGCTTCCTAGTTATGATTGTTAGAAACAAGGCGATGACAATTTGTCAATGGAATGACAATGCTGTGATCACAAGACACAATAAAAAAATCGCCGTGTAGATATGCTTTAATCCTTCAAGATATGCTTGTTACTCCCTCTTATTAATTTGAGAATATCAATTAATTAATCTTTTTTAATTGAGTGATTTAAATTGATGGAAAAATTGCAATTCAGATTATTAACTTGATAACTTTTGATATTGTCATTTCATGCTTCTAAATTAATTCTTGTTTATATGTGTTATTTATTTTTAGATATACGAATGATATTAAATGATAAGAATCAGTATGAAAAATATGAAGATTTCATGGTCCGTCGAGTTTTAGCTGTTGATCCCGATACCCGATGGTGTCCAGCTCCGGATTGCAGGTAAACTATTTTTTAAATGTGTCCGATTTACATACATAACAGTTTCTATCATAGCACCGCTCTTTTTTTTTAGCAAAAGGAATTGATCATTCCAGTTAGTTTTATTTTATAGTAAGATACCGAAGTGATAATTTCCCAGATTTTGAATTCAAAACATTGCAGTATTGTACAGGTGATTAAGTCCATTGGAAAATCCATTCGTCTCATCCATCCATTGGTCGATGGTAAATCCTCTTCTGATTCTTTCTGTAATAGATTGCTTCCTTTTTGAGTTCATCTTATCATCAGGATACCTCGCCAAATTGTAGGAGATAGTCAAATATGTTTACATCATTTATAGAATAGTCTCAGTGTATATTTCTGCCTTTGTAGATGACATCTGTGCAGGAAAAAAATGGGATTCGTGAGAGATCTGTAATGTCACAGGCCGGTTCAAGAGTCTCAAGAGAGAGGGAATCCCGCCTTGGGCTCCACGCTCAATAGTCTCATTTAGCTATCCAACTAAGATGGAAGAATCATAAAATTCTTCCATGATTCTTTTTCCGAAATATCTTCATGTTCCACTATGTCCACATGGGGAAAAGCTATTGCAAATTCAAAACAGTATTTTTGTTTAATCAGCTTCTTTTTTTTAAATTTAAGGCGCGTCAATACGTATGGACATTGGCGCCCGGAGCTTTCTCAGTGCACTGCCTGCCTCCGGACAGTGTTCTCTATACAATGCCGGATTTTCTACTTTGCCGGTAACACATACACACACATATATGTCTATTAAACAGTGAAGTTTATTTTCAAGAAGAAATCAAGTAATTGTTGTGGTGGTTGGTTCCACAGAGCTGGAAAGCATCAGAGAGATTTTCCGTGATAGAAATATACAAAATAAAGCAGGCTATCACGGGACATGTCTCTAAATCAACTAATCTTATTACTTTTAAATGTTAAATATGTACTTACTTTTTCTAAATGACATTATTATTACATACAAACTTTTGATATCAATATATTTAGAGCCACAGATTTCTTTGGCTTATTTTGTTGTAAATATAATTGTACCATCACCTAAATTAGTTTTATCACATTATCTATATTCACCTTGAACACTGTGGAGCGTAATTTTCTCTTTCAATTTTATATACATGTTAAATAATATTTATTATGTTGATAATAATATTATTAATCATAGTCAAAATAAAAATAATAATATTAAAAATAACAGTTGGAATATACATTAATTATGAAGTGGGAAGTCCCGTGAGAATCTTTGCTTAGAACCCTGCGCTTTCTTAGAGCCGGCCCTGAAGATGATTTGTATTCAGATCATTGATGCTATATAATGAAGCAATCCATTGTCAGATGTCAAGACAATGTAATAAAATTCAAGTTCTTCTAAATTAGATTACTTTCGGTCTGGTAATATAAATCGCACGGTTATTAAACTTGAAAGTTAAACAAAAATTTTCGTTATTGAGGTGATAATAAATATTTCAAAAATTGTTCCCTGAATATTGTAAAATATATATCACTTTCCCTTACTTTGGTAAGAGGAAGTATACAACCGTGTCAAATTATTTGTGTGAGTGTAAACAAAATATCTCAAAAACTAAAACTCAAAGGACACTTAAAATTGGTATTTCATTTAGATAATATTACCACCGCATCTGACTCGAAGGTTTTGAGCACAATCCATCTAACGGAAGGGCGACTTTACTGAATGACTTTTTTCAGTTCGCGATTTCTCGTAAACGGCTCCAACGATTCTAATTTGTCCACTTTATATCTCTATAACGATTTCCTTAAAATTTGGTTTGCTAACTGCACGGGTACAAAATTGAACTTGGATTGTTTGCGGAATTTGATGTGTTAAGTTTCAAATGTTTTCTGGTGCGCTGTATTGGGCTACAATATAATCACTTCTATATCAGCTCTATATTTAGTTAGGACAAATAAATAAAATTTGAGTTTAAAGCAAATTTGCCATTATATATATATATATATATATATATATTTGTACTAACAGGAGCCAAAGAAAGTGTGTGAGTGTTTCACATCGGATTTTTTTTACCAGAGATATTTTTTCTTTGATGGCCTGCTTCTTTTTGGGTCATCGACCGGTTCGGGCGTTCGCCCATGGTCACATGAAGATATAGTTGAAGCAGGCTATTATGGAAAATATCTTTGTTGCTTTCCAGCTCTGCAGACCCAACCGTAGCAATAAATGTTTTTATTCGGAAAACATTCTTATAATCTTCTTTTGCGGTGGAGATCCGGTCGGTTTGTCCTCCATGAAATTTGAACTTTATCTTCCATTGTTTAGTTTTTCGATTAATTCTTTATAGTGTATTATTATTTTAATAAAAAAAAAATCTTTTGCTTTGCATTGCAGCGTATAAATTGAAATAATTTAAACAACATACTTTACACAATTAAATTAATAATTAAACTTTATCGTTCAAAACAGTTCTAAATGAGAATGTAGGATCAGCATAACAGACAAGTGGAAATTTGCAAGACGCTCCAATTTATTGCAGGAAATCCTGAAGTAGCTGAAAATTTCAATCGAAAAAGATTTTTTGGAATATTTTGAATCAGCATTATGATTCTTTCTAAAGAATTATTTTAATATAATTTATGGTATCGCTTTATAAACAATATAAAAAGCCACCAACCGTATGTCTTGGCGTTTCAAGTTCGAAGAAAATTCGTCAATCATTAGTTGAGAAGTGTTTTAGAAGAAAGTTGTAAGAGTTTTTTCACTTCATATTTTTCACATAATGAAAATAGTCGTCAACAAGTATTGCAATAAAAAGAAAATTAGAAATAATATTTTATTTCTATATATTTATTCATATAAATATATCTTCTTTTATTACAGTTATGCAGTAATAGCATCAGGTTGTGCGAGTTGTCCAAAAATAAAATGCGAACGAGAAGGCTGCGGTTCATATTTTTGTTATCATTGTAAGGCCGCATGGCATCCGAATCAAACTTGCGACGCGGCCAGAGCACAACGTAGTCCAAACGTCAGGTCTTCCTCTTTGTCTTTCTCACAGGATTCACACCACAGTAAGTTACATATATACTTTCAATAAATTAATAAAGACTGATTATCTTCCATTTATTTTGGAGGACACTTTAAAGATAAGACCAATCTCTTCGTAAAAGTGGAAGATAATATCTAAGCAACCGAGAAGTTTACAATATTTCAATCACTTTTAGTTTGTTGTAGTGCGGTCCGCAGAGCTGGAAACCATTAGAGATATTTTCCGGGATAGCCTGCTTCTTTTCGTGGTCATCGACCGGTTTCGGACGTTCGCCCGTGTCAGGAAGTTTTGTCAAAACAGTGTGATAACATAGACTTGCACAGAGCAAGAGTGTATCAACTAAATTTGCTCTCTGCAAGTGTATGTTATCACATTGTTTTGACAAAACATCCTGATGATGGGCGAACGCCCGAAACCGGCCGATGACCACGAAAAGAAGCAAGCAATTAGGGAAAATATCTCTGACGCTTTTTAGTTTATTAATCACAAGGTTGAAAATCCAAGCCTTCTACCTTGTTCTTCTTGATCTTAAAACATTAAAATTATTATTACTATTATTATTATTGATTAATTATCAATAATTAATTAAAACTGATTTTACGCACTATACACTTTTTGACCGCCGTTTCCTCCTATGTTGGGTTGCCGCCAGATCATCCTTGCCCCAAACTTACCTATCCAGCCAACCTCCCATGCCTCAGCATCCTTTTAGTTATAAGCTTGTCACTCTCCTTCTCCCAGCTCCTTACTGGTGTGCCTCACACTTTCAGTTTCCTGGCGGGATCCATATTCCCACTTTTCATAGCTCAACATTCTCCAAAGACGTCCGTCCATAAATTGCTGATTTTTTTTTTTATCCTCTTTCCCACTATCCACCCGAGATTCTAAAAATTGGTTCTCTGACATGTCTTTCATACGAAGAACAATGTGTTGGTTAAAATAAGTTTAGATATTAATTATTTAATGATCTTTTTTCCCATCGAACGTATGACATTAAACTATGAGCATTCAAATCTAAACGCTCAAACTTCCAAACAATCTAATTTTTGCAAAAACCAAAAATTCTTCATTTCATATTTAACGTTCCTTTCGTTTCCAAAATTGCTCAAATCCGTTTAAAAACAAAATCCACCTTAAGCTACTGCCCATTAGTACAGGATCTATCTTTCAGGCTCTGCCAAGTGGCTTTCATGATTTCACTGACGACCTAGTGTTATGTTGTTGGAGTGTTAATATTTGGTAACTTCTCCACCCTAAGTGATTTATGGACACTCTAGTATGTGATCAGTGTTATTAATGCTGATACCAATACAAAAACAGTTTTTTTTTGTTTAAAATAACAATTTTTTTTTTTAAACTCTTGTATTAACTAGCAATAATGTTATTTTATTGGTTATAGGAGACGATATTAAACCATGTCCTAGATGCCAAGTTTTAATAGTAAAGATGGATGATGGTAGCTGTAATCATATCTCATGCGCTGTTTGTGGTGCTGAATTTTGTTGGCTTTGTATGAAAGAAATCTCCGATCTCCATTATCTTAGGTAATAATTTTATTTATTAGATAATTAACAGATTTAATTAGGATCAATTAGTTAATTAAATATAAGTGAGGTGATTGTATTGCTTTTATTATGATATACAATAATAATTTAGGTTTAAACTATACATATATGTCTGCTCAGCGCTCGCTCGGGAGGCGGGCAACCCGGATATTTGTCCGGGGCGCCATATTGGCTGTAAGTGTGAGAAAAATATTGTGTTAACATGCATATAATTCTCTGAACAGAATAGCATTAGCACGCGAGCAGAGCGCTGCTTCAGCTTGTATTTGAACATGCATAGACTTGCTTATTACTTATCTATAATTATAAAAGAGCGGTTTCATTACACAATAGCATTATTCTTGCTGTTGCGTCGGTATTGATAACAAATGAAAGTTCATAAAAATATGTACTTTTATTTAAAATATATATTATATTCTTAAGGGGCGGCAATTTGTCTTTTTGTCCGGGGCGACGTAACGCTAGAGCGAGCGCTGGCTCTGCCTCTATTTTGTAAAATTCCTATATACTGACCAAGATTACCGGTTAGTGTGAAGATTAAATTAGCAATTTTTTTTTTGTGGACATTTGCAATAAATAATGGTTTCTAATGCTAATATTCAGAGCCACAAGTTTATTGTGCCTCCGATTTTTTTTTTTTTTTTTTACGCCATGACTTCGGCTATTTAGCCATTCTATGTCGCGCGGCCCAGTGCTAAAAGGCTACGTTGGCGACTGATATTGTTCGTTTAGTTGGATTTCCAGGGGGCACGTGAGAACTATCTCGGACGCGAACAACTTTCCCCCTTTCAATTCTGCCCTGTATCCATTTATTGATCACAGAAGCAAGACCGAGGCGAGATATATCTCTGTCTGATCCCAGTTTCACAGAAGATTCCATTAGATCTGATGAACCAGCGACTAACAAAATGCTTGCAGTTTCATCTTTCCTACTTTATGTTCTAAAAAGTACGTTTCACAAATGGAAATTTTTACGAGCAAACAGGGCCCCGTTAACAATGCCTTTTATCCATCCCTTTCACACTTTCATGGATGTATTGGAGTGACTCTGCCCCGGCAATGCTCCTCCAGTAGTGGGTGTAAACTATATCCTAATGGATACTTGACAAAATTTCTGAAACCAGAGGTGGTTTGCTAACCTTTTTCGTCTTTGGCTTCGCTAACTTTTTCATTTCCTTCTAAGCCAATGGGTGTCCTAACGCAGCTATTGTTGTTATGGCTTGTCGAAAATTCTCACATTTCAGCATTCATTTTTAATCTGTTTGGTTTTTAATCTGAGGAATCAGCCTCCATAAATATTTTCTTACATTTCAGGAAGATTTCCTGCTTTCCAAGGCTATAAACGAAAAGTGGAGCCATTAATTAAGAGACAATATGATACTACTTATCTTGATATTTATAATTATATTACTATAAGTAAAAATATTTCCTATTATGTTGTAGCAAAATAATTTTTATACTGGATACAGCATTGTGACTAATGGGGTTGCTCATTATTTAAGAATACTAATGCACTTCATAGATCTCGTTTTTCAAAGCAACGGTTCTGAATTCGATTATTTCTATCAAAAAACTATAATTTAAAGAAGACTATATTATTTCAAAAACTTAGAAAAGAAATTATGCAATTTTTAGTTGTTATTAATATTTTTTCAAAAAAATTTTCCAGTCCTTCGGGTTGTACGTTCTGGGGAAAGAAGCCTTGGTCTCGGAAAAAGAAAATCTTATGGCAATTAGGTACTTTAGTAGGAGCACCTGTAGGAATTGGTCTATTGGCTGGCATCGCTGTACCGGCTATAATTATTGGTCAGTATTTTTTTTTTATTTACATGTTTGTGTTTATTTAAATCATTTTAATTATTATAGATATTACATAATTTTAATTATTACAGATATTACAGATAAGCGGCGCTCTATGATTATATTACTGCCTCCTATGCAATCTAATATGAGATTAAAACAATTTTATTGAAGTAATGATAGAATTTCCCATATTAATAAACATGCAATGGCGCCCAAAAATTTGCTATTGACCTACTTTTACTTTTTCAAAGCAAAAATTGTGTTATCAAAAAGTTGAGCGTTAATGCTTTTTTTCTTCTTGCCATTTTTGTTTAAACCAAAAAAGATGCTGTTCAAAAGTTTGTGCATACACATTTTATTTTTTTTGACTCTGACAATTAGAGAAATTAATGTGTTTATTGTCAAAAAAAGAATTGTCAGAAAAAAGAATTTTCTCTATAGATATCTTTCAATGAAGATGAATTGTTCTAGTCGCCAAAGAATAAGCTATTTTTCAAGGAAACGTTTTTCATTTTCTGCGCTATAGAAAAAAGTGTGCGGTAGGTCTATGTTAGAGATGAGCTTTGAAAAAGTATCTCGATAACACTGCAAAATCCAGATATATCTTATTGAATGTAAAATGAAATCCTTTGATAGATGCTTGGAATTGGATCGAAAAGGAGAGTATAGAAATTTAAAAAAAAAATTAAATAAAATAATTGACCAGTAAATCATCAGTTGTAAAGGTGAGGAGCTTTATCAAGAGAGGAACATCTATGTAATTTGAAAGTATGGAAGTTGTCAGTAAAAAATAGTGTAGACAATAAGTGATCCATTGAATCTCAATTGTAATATTATACTAATCACTGAAAGTAAATTCAATATTTTCGGCAAAAGTTGAAAAAAAAAAAATGTTGAAGAAACCGTAAAATATAATAGCAACATCTAGTTTACAGTTAATGACGTCGGCAGATTCGCCTAAATTGAGAAGATATCTAATAGCAGAGAGTTAGTTTATGATATAATTTGAAGAGAAATGGAGAAAATAGAAAGTAATTATGTTGGAAACTCTCTTAAAGTTTAAATATAGTAGACAGTACCTACAATGCTGGATTTAAGGAAAACTAAAAAAGAAAAGTGACTTTATTAAAGTTTTATTGGAAGAGTGAGAGAAACTTGGCCTACAATGTATAAAGAAGGTTTCAAGGGATACAAAGGATAATCGCAAAAGTGTTTTTTAAAAATTTTCATCGGGGTACACAGTATCATCGGGATTTACAGTTTCATCGGTATACACAGTATAATCGGGATTTAGAGTATAAAAAAAGGAAGAGAACTACTGTATCTAGAGTAGTTAAGAAATGATTTCATAAGAAATTTAAAGAAATAGATTTCACCTTTAAAACCAGTGTTCAGTGTATCTTCGATAACATGAAGAGACAATTCGAGAGATTATGAGAAAAAAAAGATATTTAAATCCTGAACATACAACTATATCTTTAAATAACGAGTCATATGTAACAATTTTGCAATTCTGAAATTAAAAAAAATGTAAATATGCAAATTATTTTGTTATTTTTTTGCCTCCTGTCTTAGCAGATTAGCCAGATAGCTCAGAAGATGATTGTTATTGTTATCTCTGATTGCAATAATTTTAAATAACATCTTTCTTTGATTTTAATTAAATAGCAAGAGAAAACACTTACTTGTTGTTAAGCTTTTTATATAAGACCGGTTTGTGTTTTTTTTTTTATTTATTTCTGTAATAAACTTATCAGTCAATAAGTGTTTGCACAAATGCATTTAATAGTCACTGTGTCCCATTTCGTTTAGCATTGGATAAAGTTATATTGTTAAATGAGGAGGTTACATAACTTATGAAGAAGAGGAGGTTTTTATTAATCCTCTTTTTTTTACTGCAATGAAAATAAACATTAAGGTATTATCATTTCAGTTAAATTATATATCATAAATCGAAATATACATATTATATTCTCTCTCAAATAATTGTTGGTATAGTATAGAAAGAGAACTCGAACTTTGTATACAATCTTGAAAATATGCAGACTTTGAAGGTGGATGAAAATATAAAGACGGTTATAATCAACAAAGTAATGAGTGCTATGACGGGCACAAATTTCTCTCCTAAAACTCACAAATTTTGCTCTTCCCAATAATTGCATTTATTTTTAGAATTTAAAAATAAGCGATGAGATTTATTTTCTGTTGTGCATACTCTTAGAAGAAATGTTGGATGTGGTCACTAATGAATTTTTCTTGGCTTTTTCCCCATTAAATTCTGTTTCCATAAAAAATTTGAAATTCATCTTTTTAAATGACTGACCACCTTGCTGAAGGCAATAATTAAAAAAGGATATGGTAAAATTAAGGCATTCCCTTTTGTTAATTATTTAAGCAAATAATTTCAATTGAAGGTTTTCCCTTTTTTTCTTATCTTTATGCTTGCCTACATGTGTGAACTTTTAGAATTAAGTACTTATTGGTTTCTTAGTATTTATGGAATGAATACCATTTTCATTAAACTACGTAGCCCTGTTTGAATTGAATGCTGTTTGTATACACTATTCTACTTCTACTAAATGATGGCATTTAATTGACCTCAGTTCAGTGTAAACTGAGCCTGTTGAAAGAAGCATTTTGGCACAAACTTATTTTAGCTTTTATTTCCAACCATAAAAACTTAGAATTTCTCCTGTTCTTAACTGAAGTAGAAAGGACTTGGTTATTACTCCTCGATATGAGTAATAAGCTCCAAAATAAGCGCCCAAGCTTTTACCACGTAAAAATCTTTCTGCAGATAACCCTCCCTATTTTATTAGTTATAACCTATATGTACCCATTTTTACTTTTTTTTTTTTTTTTTTTTTTTTAGTTTGTAACCATTGCTGAAAACATCTAATATTTAACGCGTGAATAGTCTCTTTTTTTTACATCTCTTGTCTGTCGATGCTAAACGGGCGCGGACCGTTATAACCGTTCTCATATTGTCCAGATACCTTCTTTTGGGATGGTCGATTGGCCGCCAGGTCTCACCAGTTGTCCTGCACATTCGAATCCTTAGTCTCTCGGATGACCGCGCTGTTCTTCATTATTTTTCTTAGGTTAATGTACATCCTTTCCAGTAGCTTTCCTTATCTTTACTTACTCTTTTTCCCTTCCAAAGTCGCACAACAGTGGAGATTAGATAAGGAAAGTTGGAGAATTTTTCAAATTTATAATTTCGTAAGACTAATGTCTAATGTGGATGTACTAATCGTTTTTTGCTGGTTGCTAGTAACTTGGTGTTATTTTCATTAATTTGAAGCCAGACGCTTTTCTACTCTCGCTTCAATTTTCTGAAAACCTTTTTTTACTACAGCCAGCTATCTTTCCACAGTGACACTACATCGTCCGTAAATGATATGATGTGGAAAGTTCTATTAAGAATAGAGAGACGATCTGTGATATTTAATAAAAAAGTTTACCTAATTTTGCATTATATCAGTATATCGGTACTGCCCTTGTATTTAACAAATAGCACTCCAGGCGTGTTCTTCTTTTGAGGCAGTGAAGATTGTACGATTTTTTTCTCTTACTTAATTAACTTATGAATCTGTTTATTTTCAAAAGTTACATTTTATTACAGGAATTCCTGTTTGGGTAGGCCGTAAAATCTACACTAGGTATAAACACTCCAACAAGCATAAAAGGAATCTTGCAATAGCTGGTGGTGTTTCTGCTTCTGTAAGTACTTAATGATTTTTTTTTTTTAATTTAATTTCATTTATACAAATTGTAAATGTTACAGCATCAACCAATGAACTTTATGAATAGTTATACTTTATTTATAACAACTACGAATTTAACTTTCCATAAAATATTTTATGAGATTTAAAACCTACATGAAACTTATATATAATTTAATTTTCCAAATGGCTCAACTTTCTAGAAATATGCATTTTCAGCACTAAGTTAACTTGGGGGCAATATTTACTTTTACTAATAATTTGACTTTTATAACATATTTTTGTTGTTATTTAGTAAAGAAAATAATATATTGGTGGGTTGTCGGACCTGCACTGCCGGGGCTATAACAGAATTGTGTTGGTCGTAGCATGCTTCTTTTGAATGATATCGACCTATTTCAGATTTTCATTCTTCATCAGAGGCTGGTATATTAAGTTTGTTAGAGAAATTGATAAACCAGATTCTTATGCTAGATGAACTTCCGAAACCGGCCAGTAATACCCAAAAGAAGGACTCAATCTTAGAAATCATTGCAATGATTTTCCAAAATTTTTTTTTTTTGGAGGGGTTGTACAAGTGCACTATGACCAAAAGAGATCTAGGAAGAGACTTCTCCTCACACCTAGAGCTCAGTTTCAGATTAATTTCCCTAAGAAATCGTAGAATTCGGGAAAGTTCTAGAAGGAAGATATATATATAGAGGGGGGGGGCTTCTAGTATATAGCAGGCTTCTAAACCTTTTCTGGATAATAGCGTCACATTCCGTCTCCAGAAGATATATTGAAATCTCCTCCATCTTTCTCATAGAAATGTCTGCGCTTTCAAGTCCCAGTTTCTTCAGGTGTCTCTCTGAGTCTGCAAAGCCCTATGAGAAAACCCTCATCAGGCGAAGCCTAATTTTATGCTCAGACTGAGTCATGTTTCAAACTTGATCCAATCTCTTAACTTTCTACACGTTTCTGAACTCTTCTCGTCCAGACTGGACGCTTATCCCACAACCAGCGATCAGAGATAAGGAATTCAATTTCAAATTATTGAAAAGAACATTTTTAAAATTACTATTTTTTAATTACTTTCTCTTATTAATAAAGATGAAGTATCACCATTATGTCAAATTTTTCTAAATTGATTTTTCACCAGAAATGCATGTTTCGAACTCCCTTGAACAGGAAAAAAGTGTTTGTTTTATGAATGAAATTTAAGAACAGGATTCAGAGACGAAAAAACATGTTATTCCGTTTAGAAATCACCAGGGCATCTAAAAATATGGTTTGTCAAAACCTGTTACCGGAGAATTCCACTTTACTTCTTTCAGTTTTTCAAGGACATAGTTCCAAAGATTTTTCTCAAAATTGGTCCATTGTCTTATCTTTTTTTTAGTCCTATTAATTTCATAACATTTGATACCGATCTTGTTTAGCTCGTATATCGGAAGGGTGTTTAAAATCTCTGAAGATGTGGCTAATCCATTTTCTCTTTAGTGATGGTGGGCCTTGGATCCGTACGTTAGATTTGAAATAGCACTTAGGAGCACAGTTTAACATAAAGTTTAAAGAAAATCTTTGTAACCCTTTTCAAGAAATTGGTGGAAAACTGAATAAGCCAGAAAAGTTTCCTTCCCAATAGCAGCTCTTGAACAGATTTTCAAATAAGAGCTTCTGTTAATACATATCGGAAAATTAATACTGAACTAGTTTGAACTCCTGCAATTTTTCTTTTCTCAGTTATGTGTGTGTGTGTGTGTGTACTCTCTCTCTCTCTCTCTCTCTATATATATATATATTCTCTCTCTCTCTCTCTCTATATATATATATATCTCTCTCGCTCTCTCTCTCTCTCTATATATATATATATATATATATATATATATATATATATATATATAGAGAGAGAGAGAGAAGAGAGAGAGAGAGAGAGAGAGCGAGAGAGAGAGAGCTGTAGTTACAAACACATTTTTTCCCACTCAGAGGATCTCAAGCATCTTTATTTCCGGTGATTTGCAATGTCGAAAATTTTCCACCTCGCATTACTTCCTCTTACAGGTGTAAGAGAAAGTAAAAATAAAAAAGTTAATGTTTTTAGAAACTGAAATTTTTAGATAAATAACGGTCATCTCTCTACAGAAATTTTAAATAACTAAAAAGAAAAAGAATAATTAAGCGAAATTATGCCCCACCTAATATTTATTTGTAGTTTTTATTTAATAGTTTATTTAGAGAAGGAAATAGTTTATATCAAGTAACATTTATTTTATCTTTATAGTTTAATAAAATAGTGGACATTTAGTTGATATATTATAAACAACTCTTTGTTTATTCAATTTATATTCAATTGATATGGCTACGCTTGTTACTTCATAACTGTTATAAATGCGTCATACAATAGTTAGGTCTATTTAGGCTTGAAGAGGCAATCTAATTGACTGTCTAGTATTCTTTGACCTGCTGACTCATACAGTCTGGCAACAACACCCTTCAACTCAATAATTTTAAATTAACTTTTATATCATTCTTATTAATATTTCTTTTTGTATAGTTTCACCATAGAAATATTGCTGCTATTTTAGCTCAGTTTTTATAGATAATTGTGAATAAATTAATTGAAATATCTCTCCTTCTTTTTGTAGATTCGAATTTTGTGTACTCTGTCATCTCTACACCTTTTAAAATTAATTTTATTTTCAGTGTTCATATTTTACGATATTAACACCAACTCAGGGCCGGTCTCACCACATATGCGAGAGACGCAACTGCATAGGAGCCCCGCGCTCAAAATGTGGCCCCTTGCAACGTCTAATAAATAAGGACAGTAAAAAAATAAAAAGTTGATAAAAAAAAATATAATAATTACAATAAACAGTATCTCGTCTATATCCCACAAACCGGAACAGCTCTGCTTATTCCTGAATGTTATATAAATTTATTAATTTCGCTTATTTAATTAAAATTGTATTCTAACTTTATGTAGGCCGTAATTTTTATAAGTATTGGCTGATATATGGTTAAGACAGTTGCTTTCTTTATAATGATATCGCAAATATTATAACTAACTGTTTATAATGATATTGTAATCATACTCGTATCATGGAGCGGGTTTGGTTTAGTCGTTATGAGCATGCACTTGTAACTGGAAGGTGCCCTGTTCGAGTCCCGCGTATAAATTGCTAAACTTTACATTAGTTTAAAAAATTGATGTTAATGGCAAACTATGTGCTTCTATCCCTGACCACGACACCTAATTTGGTAGTTGGACGTTAAGCATGCCTAAAAAAGTAGGCATCACTTTAGTTTACTTTAGTCATTAACTTACGGATAAATTATTCGAAGATTCGCTTAGTGGTTGTGTAGAATTGTTAAAAACATTTACAGTGGAATTTATCATATATATAGCGAAGTTTATTATTCTAGAGCAATCAACGATAAATGCTATATTTAAAAGTGTTTTTTTTTTTTAACAGAACATAATGTCTCAACCCAAAATTTATGATTCCAGTATGGTTAACTCCAGCGATTTGTGTGGATTATTTGATTGCGAATTTAATGCCCAATTTTTTGACACATTATCATATTGTGGATTTTCGTGTGTTAATTTTCTTTTATCATATAATATGCACGTTCAATAATAATTTAAATGTTAATAGTTACATCTTTAATCTTGAAGCATATAATATTGTAATAAAATTATTATATTAAAAATTACATTTTGAATATGTATATCAACTTTCAAGGAGCTCCGCACAGATCATTGCACAAGGGCCGGTCCTGCGCACACTAACATCGAAACACTATATAAATTGTACAGCAAAATTTGAATCTAGAAAATATCGAAGAAAAATTGAGAGAAAACATAATGTGCACTAAATATTAAAAGGTAGCATAACATCTCCCGCTCACATTAAGGTTACTGCAATTCAAGTCACTCCACTCAGCTGTCAAGAGGCGTACTAAATGTTAAGAACAACCTTCCCCTGGAGTATCCTGCAAACCTACGTTTACTACCATGCATTAATTTTGCAATTCTACAAAGCATCCACCAAGCAGAACTGGGAATTCTTAGCTTAATATACTAGAATTGTTTTCGAGACTGTTGCAAATAACAGACAAAAAATTACGATTTTTTGGTGATAACCAAGCGGAATATCACATTTTGAACATATTTCGATTTTTGAGTTATGCCGCTTGCACATAGTTGCATATCTTTTTCAGAAACTTTATTTCTTCCTTAGAATATATACTGAGTTTCCTCAGAACACGTATTTCCCACGAAAGCTTAAATCATTTAAATACTTCCTCTTTAAAACATTAGGAGAAAATTCCGCTCATCCCATTCCTCTCATGAGTTCCTAGTACTATATGCAGAAGTTTTAAGGAGAATTCTTAAGCGTCTTTTATTTGATTTTCCAGAACCAACAAACCAACAAGTGTGTATGTAACAGAACATTGCGTTGAAGTGAACTCTCTAAACGAACTTGGTGAATTTGCTCTGACAATGGATGAAAATCCGAAATTGGGCAGGAATACAAGAAATATGCATGCTACGACAGATAAAATACCAGATTCCCTCCCCCCCCTGGTGCAGCAGCCCATGAAGGGCCAAGGCTTGCCGGATGGCGATTTGAATAGGGGGGGGGGGCGTATAGTAAGCACACCGCAGTTCCTTTTTTACTCACGATCAATCCCTGGCTGACACAATTAAAAATATTTTATTAGAGTTATCATGGAGTTATGCTGGAAAATTATTAATATTTAGAATGTTGGAAATAGTTGATTACATTTGTTATATGTTTATATTCATATATTTCAGGCGATTTCCGGTTTGTTGTCCATTGTAAAGGTACAACCGTTACGGTATCTGAATTTGACTTCCTGTCTTAAATATTACAAAGAACTACAACTTTTATTTGAAACATTTTTCCGGGAAAATTCATTTAAGGACACTTTTGTGGGAGGGGTTGGGATTAGATTTTCCTCTAAAGTGCTCTTTGAGTTTTTTATACAATACTATAATCTATTTTACTATTTTTTCATCATCTATTTAACTATTTTAGTGGGACAAAATAAAATTGATGTTAAATGGTCATAATAATTTCTCAAAGGAATTCACAATTTTCGGTTAAAAAACTTTTCTTAGAGAGGGAGTTTGTTGCTATTCATTATATTGTCCTTCATTTTATGTATGTGGCGCAGTCCACAAAGTATTCAAAGAATACTATAAAGATAGAAATTTGCGCAAGAGCTAATTCAATTAAAATCTAGTTTCTGGCAGCAATATAAAAAAGGGAATTGAACTAATTATTAGTGCAATTAAATAAATAAATTATAATAAGAAGGTGCGTTATATATTACAGTTAGAAAAACCAGAGACTATGTAATTATGTAAATTAGAGTAAGAGAAAGTCTTGTGAATGTTCCATACCAGATTTTTTTTATTTTCACTTACTACTGGTAAGAGGAAGTATTGCGATCGTGTCATTCTTTCTATGTCGAGTTTTCACCGGAAATACCCGTTTTAAGGTCTCCTGTGTCGGAAGATTTTTTTTTTTTGCGTACAAATATTTGTGTGTGTATCTGTGGTCAATGTAATAATGTAATTCAAAAATGGCAAATCGCGTCAAGTTCAAATTTGACATTTATTCTAAAATACCAAATCACTCAACCGAAAGTAACAGTTTTACAGAATGGATTTTTCATTTTCTCCAGCTTTTTACTTCCCCTTATATTGTTGCTGCAAACAGGAAGTGCAATCGCAGTGATCGAGTAAAATTTTAGAAATTAAGTTTTCACCGGAAATGCATGTTTTAAGGTTTTAGTGAATGGTCTGTGTGTGTATAAACTAAACATTTAAGTAAACATTCCGACTTCCAAGAAAATTTAACTATCACTTGTGTGAGTGATATATGAGATTTTTTTTTCGAAAACGTGATCTCTGGAATGTTTCAAAATTATATTAATATATTATATTTTGCATATTTTTATTATTTACATTTTACGTATTTGCTCTAAGTGGGTTTCATATCTAATTCTCTGTCATCTTTAATTCCGTCTTTTACTTTCCCAGTTTATAAAATATTGCTTAGTAAATGTTGATAAATGATTTCTTGTGATTTACTTCACTGAAGATAGTAAAAAACCTGATAGATGTATTTATTTTTAGTTTGTCCTCTTTACTGGTGTCGGAAAGTGGACCCTACCTATAAATCAATGTCTATTTGTGAAATAACGTACGGATTAGGGTCAGTCAACGGCTATTCATTTCCGACAGCTTTTGTCCTCCCAGCTTTCACAGTTTGTAGCGTGATTTTGCATAACAAAATCTGGTGTGAAACTCTCCCATGTTTTTTCTCTTAATGTATATTATTATACAATTTAATTAAACATATGTTTAAAAAAATTACAATGTTTACTAAACGTTTACTTGGAAAATAAAGTGGATGTTGGGGATTATATTTGTTTACACGAAAGCGCCCTTTATCTCAATCCCTTAGCAAAGCTTGTAGCGGAAGTTTAAATACAAGTCTCCCCAGTCCCCATAACTTTACAATTTTTTCAGTTTTCCTGGGAAATGTTTCAGATAAAAGTGATAAGTAATTATGTATGATAGTACATATGAAGTTTAAAGAAAAATCGTAGGACCCATTTTTCAGAAAATCGCGAAAAACTGGGGAAAATAAAACATTGAAAAAAGCTACACTTCCGGTTGAAAGGTTTTTTTTTACCTAACTTTCGTGTCAGAAGCGATAATGATAGTAAATCTATTCAACTTTGAGCTTTTCTAATATTTTTCGTTTTTGAGATATTTTGATCAAAACCACAAATACACTAACACACTTTTTTTCGGTTGAGAGGCCCCATCAAAAGTTGCATTTCGAAGATATGACACCGATCGCATTACTTAGTCTTACAGTAGTGAGATAAAATAAAAAAAAAGGGAAAACATCTTATTTCTTTCTCATACTTCTAAGGCAAAGTATCGCCATCGGGTGGCAAATTTTGGAAATCCAGTTTTCACTAGAAATCATGTTTAGAGGTACTCGCGTTTTTCTTCTCTATCTCAAAATGCATATTCTTAGATCAAGCGGCAGTGACACTGTATGCAATTTTGGTCACAGAAATGAGAGCTATAAACGAGACGGTACTAAGGCTTGAAAAATTAGACATTGCCAAACGCAGGTGGTAATAAAGATCCTGAATTCCCCTATATCAGCTGATTGTGAATTAATTATCAGCCCCAAATAAATAATTAGCAAAATGATAACAAAGGGCCGAGAGATAATGTTTCAGTGGACACACCAAGTCACTGCGATACCCCAGGTAATGAGAGATTTTGATAAACTGACAAAAGAAGGATGCGGTTTAAGGCCACCCAGTCTACCACCAGTCTCCTATCAATAGGCCTTTAGTCGAGCTAAAGACAGAAAAGCAAGGCAATACTATCAAATGAAAGGAAAGAAAGAAAAAAACAGTGAAAAGTAATGGGCAATGTTTCTGATAACTAAGATCCCGACGAAATTTTATGGCTAATTTCAGGCTCCATCACAGGGTCACGATTATATACAGCGCAAGGAAAGATTGGGGTCAAAGATAGTCCATTATGTCCCCCTAAGTAATTCCGATGCTGTCATGGATTCCAATCATCTCTTAGTATGCACTGAATAATTTGGCACAATATAATGTGCCTTAAATAAATTCGAGCACTTTGATTTTGTACTGGGCTGCCAGGCAGGAAATGGTTATGGAAATTTTTCTTTTGCATTTTTCGGGATTTTCTCCAAAATAGCCCCGATGATTTTCTTTAAACTTCGCGTTAAACATGCACATACACATACAAACTTTAGATTTTTATTGGCTTTTTTTTTTTTTTTTGTAAGTTATAGTGAAATTGGTACTTGTGTTCTATTAGATTTGTTCTCATATTGTAAACATATGGATATGTATAAAAAGGAGATGTAGCTATTGTTACAGTAAACAGAAAAACAAAAAAACGTAACAGTGGTAGTGGGAGATGATATAAAGGAAGGGATGGTGAAAGTCGCGCAGCCTTGACCCGGCCCGGGCTTCTAAAACCCTCAACCCCATATCGATCTGTCCCCTCCCGATGTTCACAACTATTGCTACACACACTTCCGCCACACCCTTTCTGCATCTTTCTGCCATCCCAGCTTCTCTAGCTTGCCAGAACTCAGCCTGCCTCTCTCCCTCCACCTCCTTCCCTCACTCATGCCGCTCTCGATAGCACCCGCCCCCTTATCGTACAACCTTATCCCTCTTTCCACTTAATTCTCCAACCCACTTTTCTTTCTTCATGCACATTTTAACTTTAATCCCTTTTTTACTGAACATTTAAAGCCTAACTGATCATTGAAAGTTTCTTGTTCCCTAGCCTAGTAGAAGAAGGTGGAAGAAATTATAACCAGTCCTGTAACTTCCTTTATCTTCCTCTCCTGAATTAGTATACAGTTCATGGTTTCAGATAATCTTTCTCTGAACTAATCTTATTACATTCTGTTACTGCTGTAAAATTTTCTCGATTTTCACGCATCAGTGTCAACGATATACTTTAAACTTTTAAACTTACTGGCCCATCACTTTATTTTTTTCTTTCTCTTACTCCTAGTAAGAGGGAGTATTGCGATCGTGCCAGTTTTTCGAAATTGAGTTTTCCCCGGAAAGTTTTGAGGCCTCCTGAATACGAAAATAATGTTTGTAGTGAATGGTCGTGCGTGTGTGTGTATGTGTGTCTTTACAGAATATCTCAAAAAAGAAAAATCACAGGAAGCTCATACTTGGTATTTTTCACTTAGTAGGTACTACCACCATATCAGACACGAAAAATCCATCAACCGGAAGTACCACTTTACTGAATGTCTTTTTTCTTCAGTTTTTAGTGATTATTCTCGAAAATGTCTCGCAACGATTTTCTTTAAACTTCGTACACTATCTACACAAATAAATACCTGTTACTTTTATATGAAAATTTTTCTGGAAAAATGAATTATTGAATTTACGAACATGATTCGTTAAAGTTCAAAATGTTATTGGAGTTTGTTCAGTTACGTTTTCTTGTGGACTGTAATGTAATCACTACAAGAACTACCTCCGTAGTCCAAGCCATCTCTGTAGTTATGTAAAATCAAAGTGTGTTTACATTTCAAGTTTTATACTTGTGTTACCTGCAGCTAGAGAAAGTCTTGTAATTGTTTCACATTATATATTTTAATAATCGAGTTGATATTCATTATACAAAGCTACAGAGATCTTGCATAGTTATCATTTTAAATTCCTTCTTATTTTAATACTGCCCATTTTTTATTCCATTTATATTATTGCAGTTGCAAGTGCACAGTATGCAGTACTATATAGTATGTACAAAACTGATAAAAACTCGGTTGTTAGTTATTGTCAGTGGTGACCCTGATTGATCTTTGTCCAGCAGCGGAAGGTGTGTGTAGCCGCCTCACCCTCCCTCTTGGGGCCTGTCCGATATGATAGTCACGCTTTGTTGGCCACTCTCTGCCCAACCTCTCTCTATTGTATATTCATCATCTACTCTAGCGTGTTGTTTATTTTTTCTCTCCATTAGATTTTATTTATCCATTTTCCCTTGATGCTAATATAAATTGGGGGAAGTACTTATTGCGATCGGTTTACAAAATTTTAAACATTTAAATTTTCCGCCGGAAATATATGTTTCGAATAATCCGGAAAAAAAAAATGCTCAGCGGTTAATTATTCTCTATTTTGATGTGTGCGTGTTTCTGTGTTTTTGAATAAAATAATTCAAGAAAGACAAGTGAAACCCATTAAGCACTACTAGTGAATCCATATGAAAGTTTCATGTTCTGGTTTCCTCAGCCATCCTGGTACAATGGTTCTATCACCTATCCCCGTTATTATGGGCAATTAAATATTTAATAAAAATGCTAAGTTTGAAGAAAATGTTTCACATTCTCTTTATTGTCGTCATTAACACGATGATCGGCCACGTCACCCAAATGTGGGTGGCGGCTATGTTCTTCATTGAGGGAGTGGGGGGTGATTCTGGGGTTTGCAGCAACTTTTAATTAGCTTTCATGTAAATTACAATGTATGGCTCCTATATTATACTGTGGAACATCAGAAGCATTGCTAGAATCGCAGATTTTAAAGAAAATCTCTGTAAATCGGAAGCGTGACTTTATCATTTTGGCGATTTCTTTTTTTTTTTAATATAGTGTGCTATTTGCACAATTATAAATGTAATCACTTTTATTGGAAACAATTTTCTTGGAAAACCTGATTTTTAAGCGATTTTTGAGGAATCTTTGACGTAACAATTGAAATGTTTTATTTTGGTTTTGTTCAATGTTATTGGCTTTGTCTTCTGGATTACAATTTAATACTATACACCAAGAGAACTAATTCAAAAATCGAAAGAAATTAACCAATCGATATTTACTACAGTAAACAGAGAAAGTCGTGTGATTGTTTCACACCATTGTTTACGTTCGATTTTTAATAAACACAAGATAATTCGATTTTGTTAGTACATATTATGTATCAATATTTTGTACACTAACCGGTACGTCACGGTATTTAAAAAAAAAATAAAATAATATAAACAGAATATCCTTGAACGTTGGCTGCATTCGACGACCTTTCATGTTTCCAAGGACTCTTGTGTACCATCGTCACTCTAAATGTACTTGTAATGGTACAGTTCAGTGTTGCTGGCTTGTAATTGGGCGTAAGTTTACTTGCTCTTTTTGGAATAAAATATTTGCAATATTTTTACTTTTATGTATTTGATTTACATTTTACTTCCTGTGTTGTGTAGTAAAGAGGAAGTACTACGATCTTGTCAAATTTTGGAAATTGAGCTTTCACCGGAAATACATAAAAGTATTCATTTAGGTTATATCAGAAGGGCGCGACATTTAGGTTTTTAGTCAAAATAGCAACTAAAAATTGTTAACTTTACAATTGTATTTAATTGTATTATCGTATTAATTGGAGTAAGAAATGTCGTGTCATTGTTTCCTTCACACCAGATTGTTTTTATTTTTTAAATAGTAGATTATTAATTTATTTAAGTTAATGCTGAAATATACTATATAGAATAAAACTAAATTAATAAAAGGTTTTTTTGTAATAAAATAATTAAAATATTATTATCCAACAACCAATAAGTTAGTGTGGTTTTACAGTTTTTATAATTTCATCTAATATTTAACACCTCTATTATTTATCTTCTCCTTAATAATTGTTTAGCTCTTTTCTTATTCAATAGTCTTGAATATTTTAATTTAATGGAGGGCCACTGACTCACTACAACAACATAATTAACTAATTTAGTGTAATATTTTCAACCAAAATAGCTTCTTTCTTCTTTTATGCCGCATAAATATTAGGATCAGCTTCTTTTGCCAGTGGATGCGTCCCAGACACGCGAACTTTTCCTACATTTTCATGAAACTTTCTTTGGGTGTCGGCTGTCTCTAAAACTGTCTTATAGGAAACTTTCTCTGTCCAAGATATAGGTATAAACGAACAAATAATGATATTTCACAGACATATGTGATTTGCCCCGAAAACTGTAACCGACACACTTATTTACTCCATGATAGTCCTAGTGGGCGCTTTAAATCTAAGCATACTAAATGGAAGCATACTTGAAGATATAAATGAATTCTTGATACAGCAGTAACCGTCACCAAGCAGTTTTACGGCAGATAAGTCAAACAATGGAAATGAAGAAGCTCTGGAAGAACGCGGAGGATTCGTCTCTGGGCCAAAAGATTTATAAAAGTTCAAGCTTGTATAGTCATTTACACAAAGTAGGCAACGATGAAGTTACACAAATTAGAGAAACGATGTGCCATTAGGTCAGTGTCGTTATTTCGCTAATACTAGTTTCCACGTATTTGGGAAGGCAACATTCTCAAGAGAACAGTTTGGGGAAGTTGCAGATGAAGAATATTTTAAAAAATTGCAGTTAAACTAGTCAATTTCTGGGGAAGGTTTCTTATAAAAAAAGCTTCTTTTTTTGTGGGGGATTGGCGCTTCTACTAAAAAATTATATTCTGTTTTTTTTTTGCCGGCTAAAATTTTGGTGGATTGAATTTGGGACTGGATTTAAGTCAGATAGACTGATGATTCACATTTCTAAATGCTTTGTTGCTCACTTCTCGGATATCCATGTCTATCCCGATCATATGCAGCATTTGTCCATTCTCAGGCTCTTTTTCTTGCTACTTTGTTGGCATTGAAGTTCTTTACTGGACTTTGGCTTCCTGTATTCGTCTTCATCAGTCGTGCCTGTCCCCATACTTAATTCTTCACGCCCAGCACACATCGCATCTTCTCTCACTTCCTTCAAAACAACTTTCTTGCAGGCTCGGTTCAACCAGTCTTCCGTTAATTTCAGATTATATGCCCTTAGCAATTCCAGCTGATCAGTCTGACTCTTTATAAATGTTTCTAGTCTTCAAATTGTTTCTTCTTCCCCAGTTCTTGTCCTTCTCTCTTGCCGAAGAATATTGTTATGATCTTCTTCTCGAAGGCGCCCACTATCCACTTATCCTTCTTGGAGAATGTCTCACATACGTTATCACTAAAGATTAAGGGTGAAGTCTTATACAGCTGGACTCTCGTTTTATAACCAGCTGATTCTTCAGTTGGAAGTTCAATTGAGAACTTACAGTTGTGATTAGCCATTTCTCTTTCTTCTTAATCTCTTCAGAAAATCTTGTAAATATCACCCGACGTAATAAACGTAAATATGTGAAACTTTCAACACCATAATCACTTCTTTTCTAGCGCTAAAGCATTAGAAGAAAGTATTTGCCTTTGATTTAGGACTGAATGTGTCGCCTGTTGTGTACGAGTATGTTGTGAGGCACGTTCTTCTTGTTTAAACCGCTTCCAGCAATTGCTGTTGTGGCGGTAAATGCAAAAAACAGGGATTCGATGGCAAAAATTACACATCTTATTTCCAGTTAGTCTTCTCATCCATTGAGGACGAACTCTAGATCTTATTTCATCTTGAATGTCCCGCTATTCTGGATCATACGTGACAACTATAGCCTCAAGTCAATAAAAGTGAAATGCTGGTGCAAAAAGAAAGAGAACCATGGAAGTTTCAGTGATTTTTCATATTTTTGCGTGAGACTTAATTTCTTCACAGGAGTGTTAAGATTGAGGAGGCTATGGAAAATGGAGAAAATGATTCATATCGTACTGAGAGCTTATACTATCTCTTGGGATTATTAGTTGATTATAGTTGTGTTAGCTGTCAGTATTGACGCTCCAATTCTAAAAGATAATTATTATTATAAACTCTGACATTACCACACAAACTTATTATTTCTGATTGTATCATAAATAATTTAAAAATCATTGTTTAATATATATTTCGGAATATTTTTTTTTTTTTTTTGGCACAAATTACAATAAATTTGACAATTTTTTGTTTGTTTGTTTGTTTGTAGGATGAAGTAAATTTTTGGTATTCGCTAAATAACAGCAAGTTAAAAACAAATAAATTGCCTCAAATTTTGTTGTTCTTTCTTAATACATTCGTACACAAATTAAACAAAAGCATAACAATTTCAGACGTAAAAATTAAGGGCTTAGGGGTTTTTGTTTTTAATTTATTTATTTAAGTTAATGATTCATATATTAATATATATATTTTTTTAATATTTACTAATAATTTATGAATAAGTTTTATAAAACAGCAACTACGATTATTTTTTTTTGCTCACAATTGGAAGTAATTTTTATTTTAAAATTATATTTACTAGCCTTTTCCTATTCTTTGTTTATAAAGTAATAAAATAGGTTTTTTCTTATTATTAATCTTTTTGTTTTGTTTAAACTTAACTTTCATATATATCTAAAGCCGTGGTAATCTTTGTTATAGTTTTAAACCTTTGGTAACACAATTGAAGCCTTCCTCTAATTAAATATTATCTTTATCTCTTTTTGTATTTTCAAAGCAAGGCAATGCCATTAGTATTTTTTCTTTCCTTACCACTGCTGACTTAATCATTAATAAAAATTATAGGTTAATCACAATAATTTTTTTTTTTTAATTTAATTTTACGGGACTTTCTTTTTATAGGCTAGCAGCAAGTTTTATTTTTTTTTTTTTAGGACGTTTATCCACACTACCGGATGGTGGTGCCTTAATATAATATAAACCTTAAGGTGGTGCCTTAATATATAAATAACCCTTATTATAAAATAAAACTAAAATTCAGATAATCACATGTAAAATATGAATTTTATGTTGACATATTTAAGGTTTTATTTAATTATTTTCTTTTAAATCTTATAAGTTAGCCAGTTCTAAACTTTTATAATGAATTAATTTAAGCTGGATTACTAATAATTGTATGAAAGGTGATTAATTAATTAAGTCTGTACAGATCAAAGCGAATGAGCGGATCTTTCATGTCAGTGATACGTGTCTTGCACTATTTTAATCTGGAGATTTTTTTTTATGGTAGTTACTGTTCTTGATAATGATATTATCCTCAGATCGTGGAAGACAAGGATCTATAAGGTAGATAAGTATGTGGTTCGAATTTTATTTAGGTTTTTTTTTCTTATGTTTTAAAAGACCAAGAAACTTAGAATATAACCATAGTTATTATTATATCTTTATAAAGGCATGTTTGGTGTCAAAGTAAGGACTCTTAGTCCAGAGGAAGAGGTGTCATTGGTATCCCACCGTGCCAAGATATGTGGAGAGGTGGTAGTGACGCAAATAATTGATAGCCATTTTATCCACGCAAAAAGAACAATAAGAAACGGATTCTTGATAGAAAAAGATAGAAACAAACTTAGAAGAATGTTTACTATTGTCTGTATATACTATTATAGGTGCATCACGACGGCATTTTCTGTAGGTAAACTCAGTTGTAGCGAGTAAATAGATGGTCATCTTTGAAGAATTCTCCATTTGAAAAAGAATATGACGGCTATCGAAAGACTTTCATAAATTGGCGATGCTAGGGTAATGGATTTTTCTTTGTAGTGCACTATGACGTGGAAGATCTATTGTGCTCCCTCCGTGGCTAGCTCAGGCGCTCTCTTTATCTAAACATTTCTTTTAGACCTCAATTTTTTTTTTAGAAATCTAATGAGCTGGACGATTCGAGGGAGGGTATATTCTTCTCTAATACCCAATGTCTATCTAGGCTTCTCTAAATTTTCTCTAGAATGATAGCGTCGCAGTTCATCATATTGGAATCTGCAGGCTAACAAGTTTTATGCCCAGCTACTTATACGTCTCTATGGGAAACCCTGCGGAGAGAACACCTTTCTATGCTCAGAATAATTCTCGCCTCAGATTTTTACCGGTCCACTAGCGTCTTAGCCTCCTGCCTTAGTTTCTGGGGAGAGTTTCCCAGAACAGTAGTGTCTTGGATTCACCCCCTCCCCCTCCCATTTCTGAGCTCTTCTTGGAGAGACTGGTTTTTCGATTCTATGAAGGGTGCTGTTGCAAGGAAAAAAACAAGTGTAGGATATTCACTGAAATCGAAACGCCTCATAAATTATTATCAGAATAAAATATATCTGATCTGAAAAATAATCGTTTTAATTTTCTCTGCAGCCGGGGATATGCACTTTCTTTGGGGAAAACTAGATTATGTCAGAAATGTGCGAATAAGTGAAGATCACCAAACAGTATGAGTGCAACAGATTATGTAGTCCGGCAGTTGGATGTATGAATCATATGATTAGAATGGAAAATGGGCGCGGGCTCAGTTAGATGTTCGATGAAGGCCCACTGGCAATGGGAGCATGGATGTAGGTTAAATAATCAAGTATGCGGCGGACTAAATTGAGAGACTCTATCCAGACAAGGGGAGTATCCTTGCGGGGTGAGGACAAGCGGGACAGGATCACTGGAGGGGTTGTTTTTCTCGAAGAAGAAGATCCGCTCTGTACATTTCGCATTGTTGCATTTGCTTTGATTTGCCCAGGGCTTTAAAGAATTTTCAAATTTGGCTGAAATTAACCTTATTATGGATAATATTTACTGCAAATAATGTTTTGTTTTTTTGTCGCGATATTTAGTATCACCCACTAACAGGACATTATCATCTATAATGAGCAGAATTTAGGTCTATATTAGATCTTTAGTTAATATACCATCATCATGTAAATCTTGCAATAGATCAAGTAAACGTTGTTCAGTAATTGGATCGCCTAAAGCCACATCAACTGAACCAATACATAACAATAAGGCTAGTAATTGTGAACGTTTAAAATCACGTTCTAAATCTTGTCGATTATAACCTAATTCATTTTGTATATCAAGACCAAGTTTTAATGAATTTTCTGTAAAATGTTTCCAATAATGATCTAATAATGTTGAACAATGTCTACGTCTCAGTTCAGTTGGCACAGAACTGACAAGTAATAATGCTACATCGTTTGTTGGTTTTGAATAGGTTACCATTTGCCAGTCGAGTACACGGCAACTATTATCGTCTCTAAATAATAGATTATTACACCAGAAATCCGTATGCGTGATCAGTGCTATCGGCTCGCTTGGTGCTAATAAAGACGATATTAATTCTTTGGTGTCGCTTTTCAAACGTGCCAACGCTTCCATAACTGATGTTAAACCGTGTCTTGTTTCTAAAAATTGGGCCAGTTGTGGTAAACCTCTTTCAACTAGTTGTTGATAAGAATCTGTGGCCCTGGCTGTTTGAAATAGAAATGGATATTTCTTATCCAAAGGTCTTCCTTCTTTCACCTGAAACAGTAAATACATCTGTCTTATTACTTTACATATAAACGTGGCAGGATTATTAACAAATTATAGAAATATTCGTTATAGCCTTGTGTCTTTAATTTTCTAATATCCCACGAAATTTCGAGTCATTTAGTTCTTCCAAGGGTCGACTTTTATCGGGAACTTATAAGCAATTCCCATCGTCGTATGTAACAATTCCAATTTATGGACCGCTAAACCGCCAGAATTTCTAGTGGAATCTAAACCAAACCGCTCATACCAAAGGTAGGAACGGTATCCAGTGAGCTTGAGTGGAACTTCTCTTTTCTATCTTATCTCTACTTTTTAGACTTCAGATACAGGCGTATAACAAATAAACTATAATGTAATATTACTAAAGTGGCGAACTATAAACCACCTATCATTTCAACCCATCTTCTTCCCCTCAAACTAATCTGTGCAAGAAAGATACATTGAGAGGAATGAGCTCGCATATTGCGTATAAAAATAAAATAACTTTATTTGTCAACTAACTTCTATTTAGCTTCAAAAACTTTAAATTTAAAAAGCACTCTAACGTCTTCCGTGTGCTTCATTAGTAGAAACAAGTTCTTGGAAATTGTGCCCTAAGTAATCTCAAGTGGATCTTAAAATAAAATAAAAATTTCTTTTCTCCCTCTAGGAAAAAGTGTTTCTGTTTCATGTTTGGCAAAGTGTATATTATGAGCCAATGATGAAATGGGGAATTCTGCCTCAATAATCTGGGCAATCATGCACGATTAAGGGGGCCTGTGATTTCTGTAGGGGAGGCTAATGGATCTGTCAAGACTCTAAGTGCATCCACCTCTCTTTACGTGTAAGGTCTCAAAACTAAATAAGATTAACTTAATACCCTCTTATTTCAGCTGCAATGTTTTATAAATATTTCCTAAGTAAATAGTAATGGCGTAGTTATGGTTAATGGGTCCACAAAGCTGAAAGAAATCTCTTTCTCAATAATGCGTCTTGTATTGAATAGGTACTACCACAATTTGAAAACTTGGAAGGAGTTTCACAAATATGCCGGGGGATAATTCCCATGGAAGTTCACGCTTTCTCACGCATAATTTTATAATAAGGGAGGTCATTCTAAGAAAAACTAAGAGAGAAGTGACGATCTCCAAATACTACCAGAGCTTTTAGGATTGTTGCGATCACACCTTGCGATTAGAGTGGAAGATCGGCTGTTTTAATCTCAGGCCTTGTACCAAGTATGAGAACTATATCAAGGAACTAGAACAGAAAGAGGGAAATTACTTGCGCGGATGAGAAAAATGATGGGTACCAGCCGGAGAGCTGGATTGGGATCGCTTTTCCTAGTGTGGAGTTTGAAAGTTGCTCTATATGTTTGGTTGAAGGGAGAAGATCGGGGTTTTCCAATTCAATGATCTCTCAATAGGCAGTAATAGATCTCTGAAGAAGCAACCCCAAGCAGAGCCTCTTCCTTCCAATCGAGCACGTTGAACATATCCAATTGGATTATACACACCCATAAATACCTACACTCCAAACCTGTAACTAACTTTAAAAAGAAATATTATAAAATAACAATCCACTGCTTACCTTCATGACTAAAGATAAGGCGTGCAATTTGGCTACAGCGGCCAGCGCAGATCTTGTCTGATCCAATGTTAAACCTCTACTAAATTCCATAACATCATATCCAGAAGATTTTAGATTTTCTAAAACCAATACGGATTCCACAGGACTCTCATCGCCACCTGAATATCTAGCATGGTAACATTTTGGTATGGGTAAATGAATTGGTTGTTGGCCATCTTGTAAATAATCCTTTTGGAATTCGTGTAAATCCGGGGCTACCTGTTTTTTTTTTTTAAACAAAAAAATATTAACAATAATTTTTTATAAGTAAATAGATAGGAAATATCAAAAGCACATTATGATTTTGCAAATAATCTATATTTTGAAGGGGAGAAGAAGAAAATTTAGTTCTACGCTAGAATTTAATAAGGGGAATAAAATGCTAAATAAATAAATAGTTAGATCCAGAGATAGCTGGAAACGACTCTTTGATATTTAAATAGTTAAATGTAAAATCTTGTGTGCATAAAGTGAAGGAGTTTAAGTAGATTTTTTTGTCCCCCCCTCTTACATTTTCTTGAAAGGTTAATCCTATTTTCAGTAAGGATCACATCACTGGATGTGGAAGGCTCATACAGTATTAAACTAAAATCAATAGAATACTGCAAATGGGTTCTCCATACATACACATCCATTGCTATTCACATTAAATATTTATGCACTGAAGTACCCTAGTTTTTTTGGCGGGTCACTTTTTCTTTCTTTTTTTTTTTTGTATTTTCTTTTACTCTGCGTTTTTTGTGTAGGGGGGGGGGGGATATTAATGTGAATAACAACATGATTCAAAAAGGGGAGCCGACAAGGAAGTTATCTGACGAAATTCCTCAACCTAATAGTTTCTATTTTCTGAACGGATTCATATTTACCCTTAGGTTAACTTTTACTTTGAAAATTGTTTTCAGCGAATGGCCTTGTGTGCGGTGTGAACAATCTATGTTCGAAACTAGAAACATTGTATTCCATTCTAGGATATGATACTAAAACCGCATATGACACTAAAATTTCATAGGCAAAATCCATCAACCGGAAATTCAACTTTTCTAAAAAGTTTTTTTGTTTCACTTTTCCATGATTTTTTTTTCGAAAATGGCTCCAATGATTTTCTTGAAAACTTCGTATACTAAGTACATATATGTATATAAATAACGATCACTTTTATTTGTAACATATTTCCTGAGAAACTTTCGTTTTTTGCGGGGTTCTGGAGTATTTAAAATTGATTGAAACTTTTCTCTAAAATACCAGTTCAGTGTAATGTATGGTTCTAACACCTACTCAAACTTAATATAACTTAGACGCATTTCTTGGAATTCCAAATTTCCAAAGTTTCGAGTTTTTTTTTTTTTTGTAATTTTCTCGCTTTAGAATTTAAAGTTTTTCTTCAAACTCTTGGCATATTACTTTTAATTGAAACATTTTTCGAAAAAAATTGATTTAAAGTAATTCTGCGAAAATCTGAAGACAGCAAATACAGTGAAATGACTACGCCAACAGTGCCTACCAGCATGTAACCCCCCACCCTTCTACATATATATTAACAGCTCTGAAAAGTAAAAAAATAAATAAAAAATCCAAGTTTGAAGAAAATGGACCAATAAAAGAAGGTTGTGTGAGTGAGTGTCAGTGCAAATAGTTCCTTATTCCAACCATTTTCCCTCTGAAAAAACCGGTGGTCTATAAACCTCTTCCGCCTCTTAAGTCACTATTCTGTATGCTCTGAAATACGTAAATCTTGAAATAGTTTTATATTCAAAAAAAAGTTATTAAGTATATGGTAATTTAAATTTTAAATATCTGTAATTCAATTTTATATATTTCTAATAAAGTTGATTTAAAAAAATAGTCTCATTATTTTTGTGAATATGAAACAAAAAAAAAAAACTGTATAAAATATGCTATACGGATGGAAAGGGCATTTTATTCGATAAAAATCGACCTTTAAAATCGATTCGAATGGTTGGTTTAATCATCATTGATGATACGCGTCAAAAAAAAAATGTGGTGTGAAACAGTCACACGGACTGCCTCCAATATATAAATGAATTTCTTTAATGTTGGGGAGGGCAAGTTCTCGCCTGCCAAAAGAGGCAGGAAGAGAATGATTACCTTATAGAGAGCCCAATAATGAAGAAACATATTTGAATTTGAACGTCTTAGATTCCTCAAAACCACCTAAAAATAACAATTTTTTCAGAAAAATGTTTCTATCAATGCAGCAAGTATTCCTTAATAAAGCGGTGGGGAGAAAATACCAAAAAAACCTGTTCTGTAAAATCATGTCACTTCAATTTTGCCAATTTTCATGAAATTTGTAATTCTATAATTTAATTTTAATGTATAGTAATATTATGCAGGTGGTTAAACCATATATAATATATATTGTACTGAAGTGGTACTAAAATTGATAGGTATTTATGTATCTAGATCACGAGAAAATCACGAAAACTGAATAAATAAATAAACATTCAGTAAAGTTGCACTTCTGGTTGATAAATTTTTCACCAAAACTAATTTTAGGATTTTTTTTTTAGGTTAGTTTTAAACTACCGTTAAAGTTCTGCTGAGCGCCGCCAGAGAACTCTGCCTTATAACAATATACATAATCCTTTTGTTCTAAAAATTAACCTCAATTTCCCTCGTCGCCGATAAAAAAAATGTAATAAAATTCCCAGTTTACTAAATGTTTAATGTAAAAATGCCAAGTTTGAAGAAAAATTCGTCAGATAGAATTGTAATGATTGCTGAAAGAGAAAAGTCGTATGTCTTTTTTTTCTATTCTTTAAATTATTCACAGTATCAATTCTTTTATAATATTCTCATACATGTACCCTTTGTACATGGTTTAAAACTCATTCTTCTTTAAGTAGGGACATTTCAATTTGACATTCCATGCAAACTTAAAAAAAAAAAAAATAGAAGCAATTTGTTCTAAGTAAGAATCCTAAACTATTAATATTTATATCAAATTATTATGGTAAATTTTGATGGTAATATAAACAAGACAATGTACTCTATAAGAGAATTACTTTAGCAAACTATGTGTAGGAGATTGTGTTCAATAGCAGTACTGTTATATATAGAGAAAGTTTATAATAAACTTGAGTATACTAAACAATAGATAAACTACTGTCCATCGTCACAAGGTGTTCAAGCTTTAGTTCCTCCAGTTAAATCAAGTAGATAAGAAACGATCAAAAGCATTCTATCGTAATCAATAATACACATTAGCCTATAGCCTTTGATTTGCAACAAAGAAAATGTATATTATATAGTAGCCATAGAAACGCTCTCCTACAGCTCTAAGAGAATGTGGCGCAATAAAATTTTGAAATCTTTTAAATATACGAAATAGGGTTTTTTGGAAGAATTGTAAAAAACTAAAAAAAAAATGAAATTCTGCTTGGGGAGCAATAGAGAAATCTGACAGGAAGATTTCAACGAATATCAACCGGAACTACCATTTATATTAGGGTTCCGTTTGGGTGAAAAACAAGTTCGTTTAGATTTCCGTTCTGATTTTTTTTTTTAATTTCAGGTTTTTGTGATTTTCTCCAAAAACGTCTCGCAAAAGGTTTTTTTTTTTCAAACTTCTTGACATGTTAATTAACAGAATTTGGTTTTGGTTTTTCTTTTCTTTTTTTTTCCGTGAAAACTAATTTAAGGGATGAGCTTGTTAAGGTCACGCTTCAGTCTCAGTACCTCAGTATGCTTTCATTGTCGTGGGTCGTTTGTAGAAAATTAACCACTTAGAATGTATAAGATTGCTGCAAAAGAAAATCGTGTGTGTATGTAGTGCGCAACAGATATTTCTAGTAGCTGGTTTAATGTTGTAACAGGTAGTATTGGCGAACGTGTCAGATTTTCGAATATTGAGTTTTCATTGGAAATACATTTGGGGATCTTCTGAAAAATAAAGTTTTAGTCAAAATGATGGATTGGTGATCGATTTTCGATCCAAATCCATCAACCGGAAGTGCTCTATATTGTTATTTGACTCTGCTCTATATTATTAATATTATTTGACGTATCCCCCCCCCAAGGAAATTGTATAATGTTAGGCATTCCTTCTAGAGCGCCATTTTAGAGTAATGTACTGTTTTACGCACTTCCTGTATAATATTAACTCTGTTAAATGCATTGCTATCATTCCTATTGTGAGAGGGTTATAATTAATTATGGGGAGGGGGTTAGGAGAGAAGTGTGACATTTGACTTCCTTCCAAGTTACCATTTCAAATACAATAGAATGGTATCCCATCTACTATGTAATATCTAGACGAATAAACTGAACTAAACCTTCGCCCCCAATAGACCTTTGAAATAAGTCTTAATAGACGGAAATTTGCATTAATATGCACGGCCACTAAATTCCTAACACTATTTTTAATTCTGTGTTTCCCCATTAGGTACGCTACTAACTGTAATTCCCCACTCATTATTATTTTTTTTTTTTTAGTACTAAATGAACACCGTTTGCCCTCCGATTAGAGAGAAAATCGAAACTTGGTAGCACGCATCAAAAGCGAGAGTGTTGTCACCTACTAGAATGTGGGTTTGCAGGACAATAAACATATAATAAAAAAATCCCAGAGAACTTGTTTATTTATGTGGGAGAATGATTCACACTAAACGTTTTTCTCCTGAATTAATTTTTTTATTTTTTTTACAGACATTGTAATCAGCGTAATGAGCTATTGATTAGCTTCAGATAAAATATATTGTTTACTCATGGGTGAAAAATTAATACCAAGACTGACAAAAACCACCTGTTAGAGTAATATAATTTTTAAATGGCCACATTATTCACACTTCATTCATTACATAAATTGTAAAGTTGTAAATAATGAAGTATGGTAAATCAAATATTTTATACTTTCTTGATTTGAAAATTTTATTAATTATTTACGATTTGAGTATTTCGTTAATCAAATAAAGATTTAATAAAATTATAATTTGAAGAAGAATTGGCAATTAAATTTGTCAATTATAATTCTGTGTGAACTGCAGTAAGAGAAAGTTGTGTGAGTGTTTCACAACAGATTGTTTGTTTTTTTTAATGATTTTTCACAAATTTTAAGTAGGTTATTCAATCTAATTCCCCCTCCCCTTGTTTCTGGCTAGTTTCCGGAATTTTTACTATCAGCAAGGCATCTGATTTCCTAATGTTTATGTGAGACAAAGGTTGACTTACAATTTTTTTTAAATAAAATGTTTGACAGAAAATATTTTGAAAAAGCAGAAGTTAACGTTTCTATTCAAACTTGGTAAAGCCAGACATTCCTCAGATGATAGAGTGGAAATAAATCTAGAAACCGGCCAGAATCAAAGAAATGAAGCATAAGACGAACAAACAAAAAAATGATTCAATAGACATTCAACGATTTTTCTAAAAACTATAATCAATTACAAATGTTTATAGAATCAAGATTTTTATTTGAAATGTGGAAAATTTATTAGGAAAATAGGAAGTTGAACAGGAAGTTTTAGTCTTAAAATTGTAGGTTTCCCTTTTAAAATATCTTTTCTGTATTACCTAAACAGTCGCACTAGAATCCATACCTGGACCGTCCCAATAATGCTTCTACTCAATATTACTATTGGAGGCTCTTTTGCCACCAAAGAGTTTAGGAAAATATCTCGGCTCCAAGGATCGTTTTATTTACGTTTTTACCAAGAGGAAATACGCTCTTCAGTTTAAGGTTGTCTAAAAATGTTACCTCCCAGTTTTCAAATAGAACATATAGAACTGCAATCTGAATTTAAAGACTGAACTTTATAAATCCTATCTTCCCTTGCCTCACAATCCTGCCATTAACAAGGAGCAACTATTTTGAAGGATGTACTAAACGAAGAGTAAAATTAAAGCCAAAATATGTGTAGAGTGAACTTGAGAACTCGCTGAGATTTGTAACTACTTCCAATCAACTAGACATAGTTATATTAGGTTCTCAAATACAATGTCAGCTATCACCACACTAGTTTTATGCTGTCCACTTATGAATTTTATTACATAGATAAGTAAATTTTTCTGTTCCAGTAGTTTGCAAATGGATATTTTTATGTAACACAATATCTGTCTTAAACTGTTTTCGTACTATGAATTGAATCTTAGTTACAATCTTGAATCGTACTATGAATTATAACACCGGATATTATGAAAATTATATTTTAGTTCATCAGCCATTGTTAGTGTTTGTATTTTAAGTACGGCCCAAGACAGTTCTTCTTCTTCTTCAAATGTGGCCCACATTTTATCTTTACAATAGTTGAGGACAAATAAATGTTCGAGTAAATTTGACCAAATTTGTGAGAATTTCTGGAAAAGGATGTTGTTTTTCACTACCACGATAAATATCTGATTTTATTATTATTATTTATTATCATTGGCATTATTATTAGTTGTATATATATAAAAAAAAATTACGCGTAGTAAGTTTTGAAAGAGCAAAAGGTCAAAGTTCTCCTGTTGCGAAACCATAGAAAAAGGTAAGTTAGAAAAGATTATAATGCCATTAGCGTAATACATAATATGGTCAGATTCTTTAAGCACTTATAGATTAAAAAAAAAATATATATCTGTATGAAACACTCGCATGAGTTTCTCTTACTAAGGTCACTATATCATTTACATAAAGTGGCAGATTTTCTTTAAACATCAGTTTTTACTCGTTTCCCTAATGTAATTATAGAAAATTTGGATTACCCTAATCCGGTAGGTAGAAAAGTAATTACGTTATTGTGAAGTGGAGAGCACCCCAAACTTTAGAGGAAAGCTTAGCGCTACTTTCTACTAAGGGACCTCCCAAAAAATCAGTTTCCCGGGAAAATATTACAAATAGCAGTGACAGGTATATATGAAGTTTAAAGAAAATAGTTGAAGCCATTTACGAACAAAATCGCAAAAAAACTTATTGTATAATTCACACTTTATGTTGACAGATTTTGTCCGAAAACTTCGTGTCAGATGCGATTTTAGTACCTAAACGGAATACCAAGTTTGGGTATTGGCTCAGCAGAACATGTATCATTGGTGAAAACTCATTTCGAATATTTAGCACGATTGCAATTCAATTGGAATTCATACAGTTTTTGGTTAACAAATTTTCTCAAAATTCGAAATTTTATTTAGCATTTAATTTCCACCAGATGGCGGAACACAATCGTTTAGAAAGTCTAAACTTTCAGTAACCTCCCATAATCCACCCTAATTACAAAATAAACCCTATAGATATTTTAAATGGATACTTATTTATGTATGTATGTATTTTCTCGCTGATTTTAAGAAAGCTAATTTTCTTAAACAATATATTAGTTTTTTAAACCATTATTATTTTTCCGTTTGAATTATATACTAAATAGAATCACACAGTATTCTGAAATCACGCGTTATGTAGGTGGAAACTTGAGACCACTGTACCCTGCCCCAGCCGTAGAACACCTCAAAAATAAATTTTACAAAAATATTTAGCAAAATATACACTTCCGGTTGACGGTTTTGATCAATTGGATTGAATTTTCGTCTGTAACTCATGGCGGTAACTAAACAGAGAATATCAAGTAGAGCTACAGCAGTTTTTATTTTTTGAGATATATTATTTTCATACACAAAAATGACACTTGAACCCACTGATTGTATTTTACGTGACTTACTGAAGAGAGATAGAATGTTTAGAGATGTTTAGAGGGACCCGAGCGAAGAGCCTGTGATGAGCCGGTTAACGATATGGACTAATTAGAACTCTTGTTTGTTCTAACGATTGTGTTTAGCTGGTTATCTGCTTGGTGAAAGAATCTCTGATCTTTAAAAATGCTGCTTGACAGAGAGTTGAATGAATACCGATTGTTAACTAGTTGCAATACTTCTTGCGAATTGATTGTTAGACTCTTTGAGCGCAGGATATCGTCTGACTTGTAAGATTTGTAACCAGCTCATAATGGAAGTTTGGTGCTTCTAAATATGCACCAATTACGTCCATTTCCCTACAGATGGACGTCACCGGCTTTGTTGGAGCGGCCGGTGTCTGCAACATGAAGTCAGCGCAGTTATGAATGGATTTTTCTCTACACAAGACTGCTGCTGTTTGTTTAATTCTGCAAAACCATTCGCTAAAAACTTTCTTCTTTTTTTTATTCGTACTTGGAAGGACTTCAAAACATGTATTGCCGTTGAAAGATTAATTTCGTAAATTTGACACGATCGCAGTACTTCCTCTTATTAAGGAAGTAAGTGTAATTAGTAATTTTCCAATCTTATTTACGTCATAAGTAACAACAATAGAAATAAGATAGAGCGGAAACAATCAAATAACTTAGGTTATTTAATTAACTATTGATAAAACAATAGTTTTCAAGTATAATTGTTTAGTTAACATTAATTGGTTGGTGTATGTGTGTGTGTGTGTGTGTGTGTGCATTATTATTGTTATTAATAATAATAATAATAAGATAGTTATCAGTGGTAGGGTGAGAGAATATGGTGATATCGCTGGACAATGGTGATATTGATTACTAGATGATTACATAAAGTGCCCAACTATTAATTAATTAAGACCATCCTATTTCTGTTAGTGTCACCTACTAATTTAACTATTTGTGTTATAATCGTTAATATCTCTCCTGTCGGGCGCTATAATTTTTTTACCCTCTCTTATTCCTAAGAGGAAGTATTACGATCGTGTTAAATTTACGATTTTGTTTTCACCCGGAAATGTATGGTTTTTGTGAGATAGCCTGAGTACGAAAGAAATGTTTGTGTAGTGTTGTGTGTAGGAGTAGGTGTGCGTATGTTTGTCTGTATGGTGTGTGTGAACAAAATATCACAAAAACAAAAAATCGCCAGATTACTCGATATTCCATTTAGATATGACGAAGCTGACATGAAGGTTTTTGGTTAAAATTCACCTTATTGTCACAGGGAGAGCCACATGTTATTGCTTTCCTCTAAAGTATCATTTCAATATGTACGGATCCCCCTCCCCCCTCCAATATATCGTTTAAACGTAAGTGCGACTTTACAAAATTGATTGTCTAAATTTTTTCTTCTACAACAATTTATTTTAAATTTGGAATAATTCTAACTGCACAGATATATTAATCGTATCATCTTTATTTGCAATTTTTCTCCCGTAAATATTGATTTTTAGAGGTTTCTGGGGGGGGGGGGGGCGTGACATTAACATTTCAAAATCTTATTTTGACCCTGTCTTCTTTATTACTAATATTATTAAGTATTCAAATACAAATACTACTGTAGAGGTTGTTAAGAAACATGTACCCGCACCACCACTATATCTATTGCTACGGAAATTGGTTAAAAATTTCGAACCTAAAAAAAAATGTCTCAATTTTATTACACTTGTACAAACTACGGTAATTGTACGTTGTGTCTGACCATGTCAAATTTTCTGAAAAACAGCCCCCCCCCCCAAACATCGCAGGAAGTAATTAAAATATACTCCAAAGATATTCTTTAAACGTCACAAATTTAAGTGTACTTTAAGTGTATAACTTTTTATTTTTTTAAATTCGTTTAAACAGGAAGTGTATATCAACATTATGAAACTGTAATTAAAATATTGTATGATGATAAAAAGTTATGGAGCCAGTTTTTAAAGGATTTAACAAACCGTAATGTTATGCGGAGTTATTAGCAAATATGGAATAAAGTGTTGACTAAATTAGGTGACATAAAACGTGTTTATAATGTAAACTTAAATTAAGTCTGCATTATGTGTGGGGGGGGGGGAATTGACTAAGGATGTTGATTTATGTCTTTTCTGTCAAGGAAAACGGAAAGTGTAATTTACTTCTACTTACTGTTGTATAAGAGGAAGTATTGAGATTGTGTCATTAAATTTTTCCGGAATTGAATTATCAATGGTAATACATATTTTGAGGTGCCCTGACTAATAAAAACATATTTTTACCGAATGGTTTTTCCTTGTGGGAACAAAATATCTCAAAAATGTAAAAACCGCAGGAAGCTCAAACGTGGTTTTTGCTTTTAGCTATTTAGTATTTGACACGCTTATTTGTGCGCCTTTACTGAATGTATTTTCTTCATTTGTAGGGACACGATTTTGTTGAAAACAGCTCCATCGATTTTCTTTGTACTTCGTGTATACTATTGTAATAGTATCCAAAGAGAGTATTCGTAGCATAGAAAGAGAGACAAAATGGCAGGACCACTCTCTCGGACTAGAGTAGGAGAAACCACATAAATACAGCGACGGGAGATAAAACGAGAACAGTTCATACTACTGAGTCATACAGCCAATCACTACGTATCATTACCCTTTACCACTCTACCATACTCCATCATTTCAAGTGTAAAGTCCAGGCAGTCAGTGTCATTTATCATATTATACTGTGTTAACCATATTCTGTTAATTCATTTAAACCACACCATATCTCTCATTCAACAACCCCATTATACTATCCACATACATAAAAATACCTACCACTTTACCACTTCATTACAGTGTTATGGTCCTGGCCATTTATATAATATTAATATACATTTGAAGTATTGTAGAATTCCAGATTTGAAGAAAAACAGGTTAACCGGATGCGTACGATTTATAGAATAACTTTTTGTGTTTTTTTTTTTTGTATTTTCTCGTAAACGGATTACGGATTAGGTTTGAGAAACATGTAGCGTTAAGTGTCAAATGTAATAGATATAAGTTTACGTGAATGCTATTAGCGCTGTCTTCTGGATTACGATGCTTAAATAGGCTTCTAGGCTTGGCTCCTTATCACTTGTACTATATTTAATATTAAGTTAAATATGTAAAATATGAACTGTAATAACAAAAAATTGGCGCATTATATATAATATTGTATCACTAGCAACCATAAGAGAAAGTTGTGGTTGTCATCAGAATTTTGTTCTTTTATTCCATTATTATTGGAAAATAAGTGAGATGTTTCCAGTTCATACTGAATCTAGACAGCCGTATACATAATGGAGGAAATATTCAATATGTAACTGCCCACGCGGTTTGCATATCAGCTTCATTATTATAATTATTATAATATATAATAATTATTATCATTAATATAATTATAGTAATTAATATATGGATTGCTTATAAATAGGATTTCATAATATTGAATAGAAATATACAGATCCGGTCGTCTATTTTTGTTTTACCAAATAGATGGATAAGAACTACTAACGAATATAAAGTTTTTCAGCTACCAAAAACATTTTTTTTTTCTTTATTCAGAGCATGTTGATGCATTTCCGGAACTACCTTCGAAAAACTGTTGTTACAATCGCAATGCTTAATTTTTTTTTATATATATCCTTCAGCATAAGGAGGGAAAAAAAATAATTTTGCTCTTTCTTTTCAAAGACAAATCTGTAAATATCCAAAAAAACAATTCACCAATACTCGGCACTTTCATTATAATCTAATTTTCTTCAAGTCATATATATACTGAAATGGCACTTTACAGTAAAGTCGCACTTCCGGTTAGGTGGATTTTTTTTTTTTTTTTGACGGAAACCTTCAGATTGGGTGGTCAGTTGCATTGGTTGATTACTATGAGAATTTCCTGTTTGAACTTCCTGCAACACGCACTTACAGGTTATAAACAGTCCTTAAAAACATTTGTTTGTTTTTTTTCTCTCTCTCGATAAAAAAATTAATTACGTAAGTTTAACAAAATCTCGTAATACTTTTTCTTAAAGCTTGTTTACTTACAAGCCTGTTGAAAGTAAACATAACAACAGGCAAATAGAAATATTTTTCATATAAAAAAATTGATAATCTTTACGTGCGTGGTTAGTATAGAAAATTGTTGGACCGCCCCCCCCCCCCAAATCGCCCAAAACAAAATATAAAATGTGGTGTGAAACACTCACACGACTTTCTCTTACTAATTTATACAAAAAATTGGAAGATTTTCCTCTCAATTTCCCCTTACCTCAATAAACCCCCCACCTCTTTAAGAATTTTTTGTCGGAAAAATACAAAAGGAATCTACATGTATTTCTATACCAAGTTTAATGAAACTTGTCGGTGTTTTTAAAAAAATTCATAAAAATCTAAAAAAAAAAAAAAAAAAAAAAAAAAAAAAAAAAAAAAAATTGTTCAGTAAAAACGCACTTCCGGTCAATTGATTTTCTTCAAACTCGGAATTTAGCGACCTATTTAATTCTAATTAATATTATATTAATGATAGAATCGTATAGTAAATGAAAACACCACTTTAGAGGAAAGCATAACCTCACCCCACTTCCAAAAACCATCCTTAGATGGATTTTCTCGGACAAATGTCCAATATAAACGTTTTAGCATTCTGTGTGGTTAATATACTAAATTTAAAGTAAATCGTTAGAGCCGTTTTTTTTTTCGAGAAAATCTTTAAAAAAGAAAAAATCAAAAAACATTCAATAACGCTAATCAACGGTATTTCCGGTTGACTGATTTTTGACCAAAACCTTATTGTTACGTCCCCCTGGGTGGAACTCTAACTAAATATCCGATTTGAAGTTTCTGTGATTTTCGCTGTTTGAGTTATGCTGATTATACACACACACACACACACACATATTCTAAAAACCCCTTTTTTCGAACTCGGGAGACCACAAAAAGTATGTTTCCGGTTATAACACGATATAGAAAATTTGACACGATCACAGTACTTCCTCTTAGTAGAAAACAGTAGAGTTGAACTTCTGTTATTTTGAATGAATTATTTATTGGGTAGTACCTAGATGGAATATCAGACTGAGCTTCCTGGGAAATGTTTTTTGGTGATACATTTTCACTCTCACAAACACACACCTTTCGTGAAAAATTACCTTTTATTTGTACTCGGATCTTTTTTAAAAACTCAAATTTCCAGTGAAAATTCAATTTTGGAAACAAAACAAAAAAATTCACCATTGCAATATTTTTTCTAATAGCAGTCAGAGAAAACCATATATATGTATGTTTATTTTAATAGCTCCAATGTAAAATGTCCATTAATTATTTACGCTTTAAATTCACACCAAATAATTTTGAAGAAGCGATGGGGCGGGGAGTGGGGCTTGGTTTGGTTGGCAACCATGTTGGAAAGTGCTTTAGATTTGAATTATTCATGTAACTCTTCTTTATTACTGTTAGCATTTAAAACCTCTGTATTCACTTTTAGGTTTGTATTTATGGAAACATTTTACGAATACACAAAGTGTCCCCTATACATTCATTAGCTAGGTACTTACTATTTCGTACGTAAACATTTTTTTTTTTTACTACTCGTATAGTAAATATTTTCCAATAAGTTATCATAATAAAAAATCATTCATGAATGGAATAAAATAAAATGCGTGGTAACGCCCTTTTTTAGTAAAATTCGTTCCCTCCCTCCCCGCATCAATGTGCTAAGTTTGTGATATTGATCAGTCGGTTTGGCTTGATTATTGTTTTGCCTGCTTTTAGCGAAGGCTGTATGTATGTATATACTTGTGGAGTTGCAGTCTCTCTACGGCATTTTTATCGAATATAACGAAAGTAACTATAAATAAATAACGATTGTCAACTATTATAATGAGTTGTTACAGTTGGCCGTATATTTGTAGACTAAAAAAAAAAAATCTGATGTGAAACACTCACACAACTTTCTCTTATTCCAGTTTTCAAAATTCAAATTGACAAATTTTAACGTTAGTGTACATATTTAATGAAATTCGTCGGAGTTCGTCGAAAACTAAAAAACTGTCCAGTAAAAGCGCACTTTCGGTTTACTAATTTTCTAGAAACTCGGAATTTTGGCCATTTATTTATTTCTAATTAATTTTGTTTGGAAGGTAGAATTGTATAATCAAGTGTGATAGCACTTCAGACAAACATAACCTCTCCCCTCCCCCAAAAGCCCCCTTAAATGACATTATCAGGAGAAATGTTTCAAAAAAAAAAGTTGTAGCTCTTTATATGTATAGTATACATACCTACTTTTAAGAAAATCATTGGAGCCGTTTTCGAGACACACATATTTCAGTACAAACGCACTTCCGGTCATCCGATTTTTTTTCAAACTCGAAATTTCAACAGCATATTTAATTTTAATTAATATTATTTATAAGGCAGAATTGTAAACTGAAATAGCACTTTAGAGGAAAAACCTAACCCTACACCTTCCTCAAAACTACCGTTAAATGAATTTTTCCGTAGAAATGTTTCAAATAAAAGTAGTAGCTCTTTGTATGTGTAGTTGATATATGAAGTTTCAAGAAAATTGTCAGAGCGGTTTTTGAGAAAATCGATAAAAATAAAAAAACTAGTAAAATGGTACTTCCGGTTGTGGAATTTTGACAGATGACCCACTGTCGGATCCCATGGTGATATCAAGTTTTGAACATTCTATGATTTTTGGTTTTTGAGCTATGCTGTTCACACACACACACACACAGACCATTTTCTAAAAACTACTTTTTTGGACTCAGAGGACCTCAAAACGGATATTTCCGGTGAAAACTCGATATCGAAACCTTGACACGATTACAATACTTCCTCTTACTTAGGGAGTAAGAGAAAGTAAAAAAATCTGGCGTGAAACATTCAAACGATTTTTCTCTTACTGCAGCCTTTTCGCAACATACAGATTCTAATTGACAAATCTTCTTTAAATAATCTTTCTCGGAAAAAAGTATCCAACAGTGACAGTTTCCCTCCTCCATATCGGGGTTTTTATGGGAAAAGAAATCAGAAAGCTAAAAAAAAACCTGTTCAATGAAAAAACGCACTTCCGGTCATCCGATTTTCTTCAAACATGGAATTTTGGCAACATATTTAATTTTTAATTAATATTATTTGGATGATAAAATTGTATAACTAACTAAAATAGCTTTTTAAAGGAAAACATATCCACACTTTTCCGTGAAAAGGCTTCTTAAATCAAATTACCCGGAGAAATTTTTTAAATAAAAGTTGCAGCTCTTTGTTATTTGTAGTTGAATAGGCAAATTTAAAGGGAAATCGCTTAAACAATCATTTATCCAGAATATTGAAAAAAAAAACTGAAAACCCCATTCAATACAGTGTGCTAATTCTGGTTGAGGAATTTTTGACAGGTAACTTTCACTTTCTGCGATGTTTCGTTTATGAGCTATGCTCAAAATATGTTTACATACAAACACACACACAGACTATTTTCTGAAATCCACTTTTTCATACTTAGAGGACCTCAAAATATGTATTTTCGATAAAACTCTGTTACAAAAATTCGTCACGATCGCAATACTTTCTCTTACTTAAGGAGTAAGAAGTAAAAAATCCATCAATCACCAAAAGTACGACTATAATGAATGTTTTTTCGGTTTTGACCAAAAAAGAAAAAAAGTGTTTCACCGGATATCTTGAAACTTTCTTAGATGTTAGATGTGTAGCTGGCCTGATTAATAATAAAGCCCTAACCTACTGCATTTTTAAAAGTAAATGCAATTATGGCTTCCTTTACATTATCAATGTTTGTTTAAAGAATGTAGTCGTCATGTATGTAATGTGAGTGAGTGTTTTGAAGAGGTGGTGAGCTAGAGTTTACCTGTGGGCACGTTAAACCCAAATACCCACAGTGAAGATAAGTTCCCCGAAGAAGTAGTAGCTAGAAGTGATTCCCTACTTTTATGGTTTGATAGCATATTAAAGAGAAGCGTGAAATAACACTTTAGAGAGAAAACGTGAACCTTCACTCCGCCTGTGCTAGGCCTGTCTATAAGTTAGTACTTTGTAGCCTACGAAGTTTAATGAAAATCGTTGGAGCTGGAGAAAATTGCCAAAAAATGAAAAAAAAAATCATTCAGTACTGTCACAGTAACGGTTGATAGTTTTACACCGAATCAAAAAAAAAAAGGTATTTCTAGAAAACACTATTTCAAAAATGTATCACACTCTTGAAACTTCCTTTTTACAGTGGTGAGAGAAAAATAAAAATAATTTTTTTGGGGGGAGACTTTTATCATCGTGAAAGAAAGACATACTGAGTTCCTCTTACCTCCTCAATACAGGGAGATACGAAAACTAATACTATCAAACTACAGACGTCTTTGAAATAGGGTTGAAAAATTGTCTTAATTATTCTATTAAATTATTCAAAATTAAGGGTCCAGCGCCACAGTAATATACCAACCTCACTTATCATAGAAATCATGTGAAGTTGTTTTACTCAAGTAGAACTACTCAACATCTCTTTATCAGATTACCTCCATGAAAAAGGTCCTTATGTAACTTGTTAAAGTTTTAGATGTAACTAATTTATTATTAATTGTACTACTAATTATATTATTAAGTATATAAAACAAGATTATTGTTAATTTAGTTTATACAATAACAAAATAAAATAAAAGAAAATAAAATAAATAAAAATACACAATTAAATATGGATAAAAAAAGTGTGAGCAAGTTTTAATTTAATAAATCATTTTGCAAAAAAGGAAAGAAAAGAAATGAGTATTAGCGTCTTTTTTTTAATCTAGTTGTTTTGTCGATTGTCTGAATAATTAATTAATAATTACCGTAATTGAGTGGGTTGTTTTTATAAAGTCATAATTTTTAATTAATTAGTGTTTTGATTTTTTTTCCCCGTAAATCTTAATTTTCTTTGCTACTGTATATTATTTATTGCTAAAAATTGGAAGTATTATGATAGTGCCAAATTTTCGAAATCTGAGAGGGGTCTCTCTCCCCCCCCCACCTGAAGTGCCATTTCAATATATTATGGACGTCTTTATTACTACCTGTATTAATATTATCGATAATTAAATGAGTTGCTAGTATTCCAAATTAGAAGAAATATTAGTTGACCCCGGAAGTGCGATTTTACTGAACGGACAACCTGCGTAGTTTCCTTAAACTTGGCATACAAACTATACATAAATAAATCTGTGACTTTTCTTTGAAGAAACTTGCACTTTTTCATTTTTCTTCGGAGAAAATTTATTTCTGAGGAGGGGTGCTTGGGTTGGTCACGCTCCCCCTCAAAAGTGTCATTTTCTTATAGAATAGATTCTCGCATTTCAATTTATAATTAATTTTTATGTTATAAAATAGAAAACATTTTCTTTATTTTATTATAACAAAAGAAAATTTAATTCTTTAATAACATTCTTAGTCTGCCTTTGTTTATAATTTTTAAAAACTGATTGTATTAAATGGAACATTGAAAAAACCAAAACAAAAGTTATAATAAATATAAGTGATTAAAGCTATAAATAATTTTTATTGTACGAAAGTTTTTTTATTATACTAATAAATTATTCTTTTAATTATTTCTCAGAATTTAGTTCATTTTTTCTGAGAAAAAAAATAAAAAAAATATGATTCATTAGTTTTATTTTATTTGTAATTAGGACAATAAAGTAATTTTATCAGTATGCATTTATATTATAGGAGTTTGGAAATATTACTTTCTCTTTGCTGCAACAGGATGTATTGTGATCATGTGGAATTTTATAAATTGGGCCAAAAGAAATGGTGATGGGCAAAATCCATCAACCGGAAGGGCGATTTACTTAATTTTTTTTCTCCCAATTTTCTTTAAGCTTCCTGTACTATCTACATACATAAATATCTATCACTTTATTTTTGAAACATTTTCCCTGGAAAATTGATTTGGGGAACGGGAGATTCTGAGAGAACAGTAGCGTTATGCTTTCCTCTAAACTACCATTAAAAAAACTACAAAAAAAAAAAAATAATAATAAGTCTTACCCATCTAAATAATGTTTGTTATACGTTAGGAGCATTGATAAAATCCAAATTTGAAGAAAATCAGTTAACCGGAAGTATACTTTACAGAATAGGTTTTTGAGTTGGGGGGGGTGGAGTTTTCTCGAAAAGGTTGGTTATCTTTAAAATTGAAATAATCAGTCAGAGATAAAAACGAAGCACTTGATTTGAAATATTTTACCAAAAAATAAAAATTGATTTCAGAGGGTTTTCAGAGGCCTCTCAGTTACGATTAAATTTAAATTGACGCCTAGCTACGTAATCATAAGACAGGAGGTCTCACCACAGTGGTCATTTAAGTATACATATATATAATTCGTACCACCTTTTTTTAATGGCCAGCCAGCCCGTCTCTAAAGTTGGAAATTTTAAAGAAAATTTGTTAATTAAATCATAATAATTGGAGTAAGAGGAAGTCGCTTGAGGGTTTTCATACCAGATTTATAGTTTGTAAAGTTAAGCCTAATAAGTTGTAATAAAAATGAGAGGGCTAGAAAAGTTCAAAGAAAATCATTAGCATCATTTCTGAGAAAATTGCGAATTGGTGAAAACCTTTCTGATTGGTGCATTTTTGTCCGAATCCTGTGTATTAGATGCAATACTAAATAAATACATTAACTAAATACACGCACAAAACATACTCATCCATTCACTAAAAATGTTTTTTTAGTTTTTTACTTTATTTCACAAAAATTCGCACAAGAAAGTTTAAAAAAGTCGAAGAAAACAAAAATAAATAAATGAAGACAGACAGACATTTATACAATATAATTTTACTTTTTTGTATACTATCAAGGTGGCCATGGATTAACCTACTTTATCCTAGATCTTAATTAAAAAAGTTTTCATATAATTTTAAGAATTCATAAAAACATTGTAATTGTTCTTTTAGGTTAAATCTTTCTTCCATTTTTATTTTATTTTCCTTTTTTTTCTTTTTATCGCAAATGACAGGAGAATAATAACGAAGAGCTTTGACAATAAAAAAAAACAACACACTTCTCTTTTGTTAGTGAGTACAATAAAAAAACCTGCGATGTTGAGAATGAGAAAAATAGTATATGTGTGTGTGTGTGTGTGTCGGGGGGGTGGGGGGCTCGTTTAGAAAGAAAAGAGAAAAAGTAAATTGGCCGCTATGAACGCTGCGGAATTAAACATTGTCTCCATTCTTTTGTTCGTATAATCCTTTTTTTTTTTTTGTTTTTTAAATTAAAAAAAAAAAGTTATTCCTTAAAAGTAGTTAATTTTGTCAAATTTATTTTTACCTTTTCTTACCACTGTAAGAGGAAGTATTGCGAAGTTTTGGAGAAATTGCGATCACAATCGCATCTGAAAATCGTTGGAGCCTTTTGTCCGAAAAAATCGCAAAAAATAACTGAGTGGTGAAATCGGATAAATATATCGATTTTCTCAGTTTTCTGGTTTTTTTTTAATTTTTGTTAAAAGTGTTATTCTCATACATATCCTGAAAGGGGGAAGTGAGCTAGCCTTCTTCAGGAAGCACAGCCTCCTTGTGAGTCTCCCAGGCTACATCTTACTTTGTCATACCAAACATTAAAAACAATACGAATAATTTGTGCACAACTATTTCTGTGGTACGCAAATTCTAGCTCCTTGTCCTCATACATATCCACTCATACTTCTATTCTGCATATTTTGCAGGCGATTACTGTATTCTTTGTAGAAATACGTGCAGCAATTCTCTGTCTTTTAGTAAACACTCTCTCTGCTCATATAACACATTTAGGAAATTAAAAGTTATTGTGGAAGGGGAGTTATTGCAGTAGATTCTTTTAGTCTTTGTCACAATAGGAACTTGAATGAAATTTCCGTTAGTGTCATGATGTTCAGGAGAAATAATGTCCAAGATAATTCCAAGATTGAAGGAAATTTACCCGTTGAAAAAGTGAGAAAAGTCATGTGTGATTTTTCTGACTCCAATTTCGCTGTACTTTTCTTCCGGGACAGCCAAGCATATAAATCGGGCTTTATATTAATTAAATAAGAAAAAAACAAAAAGGAATTTAAATTTCTAAGCAAGTTTGAATGCTTGAAGCAAAGCATGAAAATTTAAAACTGACTTTTTTTTTACATTCTCTTACTGCGTACAAGAGGATGTATTCATGATCTATCCAATTTTCGAGATTAAGTTATCACTGCAAATAATAGCAACAGGTTTTAATATCTATGCAGCAATTATTGGAACGACTTTCGAGAAAAACTCAAAAAAGTGAGAAACCTATTCTGTAAGGGCACAATACCAGATCACCAAATTTTTCCAGATTTGAAATTCTAGTAATGCTTTCTAGTGACCTTAATATTATATACGTGGTAGAACCATATATTGACTGAAGTAATACTTTACAGGAAAGCTTAACGTTACTGTTCCCCTCAGAAAGCTCTCCCTCCCCCAAAAATCAATTTTCTTTGAAAAATGATTCACTTAAAAGCAATAGACATTTTTGTGTGTAGATACTATATGTAATAAAAAAAAAAAATCGGTTTTCTGCACAATATTATTTTTTATGGGTCCGAATCGTGAACACAGCGCCCAACCCCCAACTTGGAGGCCAGAGATTTTTGGTTCGATGATTCCTTCCCTTAGATTGCTGCCGTCCACGGCTGAAGAGGTCCATTTCCCCTGACAAAGGACTTATTTATGGAGGCGGTGCACGGCTGTTTGCAATGCATAAAGCCTTAGGGTTTCGGAGCCTATTAAGAAAAGCTAAAGAATTTAATTTATAAGATAGTGATACTCCCTTTAATTATGTATGCAAGTCAGACATGGACCCTGACAGGAGGCTGAAAATTCTCATCTTGTGTGGGAGAGAAAAGTGCTGCGGAAAATGGAGGATCCGCACAAATTCAGAGCCATGATACCTTCTTCCAGGAATCCAACCTCGTAACTAGCATAAAAATGGCTAATGACTAGCTGAGTCATATAGAAAAAATGCCGGAAGTAAGGACTTCCAGAAGGATGTTGTACGTCAAGATTTGGGGTCAAAGATTAAAAGGAAGGCCAAGATTTGTCTGGCTTAAGAATATGGAAGATGTTCTCCGTAGGATGGGAGCGCACGAAACATCGAAACAAACCAGGCGAGGCCGAGTTACTCTAATCATTTTAGTGCCAGTAAGTTTCGTGTCAAAAACGGTGACACGTACAGATGATTCGCTAAAAACATTGCTGTTGGTACTCAGGGGATCGCAAAACAGGAATTTCCGGTGAAAACTAATTTCGAAAATTCGTAATGCGTGTATTAATTTTAAATCAGGGGGCCCAATAAATGACGGAAAAGTCTTTGACATGTTTCAAATCTATTTTACATTTATTATTATATTATGTCCATTATATAGGTTTTTATCTACTTTGCTTCCGATTCCTGTTAACGAAATTAGTGTTCAATATGTTTTAAATAATAAGATGTTGGTTGTGTTTGCATAATGCTTAAATATTTTGAGCAATAAAATGATTTAAGTAAATTGCATTTTATAAAACTTTTTATGTCGAAAATTAGTTCGAAAAAAAATAATCTGACGCGACATATTCACACGACATTTTCTGCAGGCAAATTCTTCAAGTAATTTTTTCTAAATGTTGTCCCCCCTCCCTCCCAATTTTATTTAGGTGTTAGAAGCTTGTTCTCCAGTGTAAATTCACAGTTTAGAGATAAGCTTAATACAGATTCGTCACAGCTTCCTTAGCATTTCCCTTAAAGTCAAATTTGCCAGAAAAAAAAATGTTTCAAATCAAAGTGGAAGGTTTAATGAATAGGTACGCTTATGTTTATAGCAAATTTTATTGCAGTGTTTGGAGGAGGGGGATTAAAAAAAAAAATCAGTACATACGCACTTTCTAAATGACGGATTTTGATGGAAACTTTCGTAACAGATTCTCGGATGATACGTTATACAGAATATCTATCATCAAGTGCAAGTTTTCAGCGACAAAGTTCAGTTTTTGAAGAAATTGGTTCACATGCATAGATTTGCTAAAAATATTGTTTTCATATTCGGGGAGGGGGGCATAAAAATTTATATTTCCAATGAAAGCTCAATTTGGAAAATTTGCCACGATCACAATATCAACAGGAAGAGAAATTAATTAAAAGATGAAAATTTGGTTTTATATTTCATTATTACTCTTGTTTAATTATTTACCTTTGTGTAGAATTTAATCTCCCTCAAATCAAATTGTGCTTCAGTAACAAAGAAACGACTGAAAGGATCTCTAGGTAGTAATTTTAACACCAAAGATATAGTTGTTTGCTGTTGGGCAGGCGGACGTTCATATGTAACTTTTAATGATAGAATGTCCGAGAGTGCTGATTCAGCCTGTGATAGACGATAATCTGTGACGAGCACAGTACTGCCTCCGTGATATTCGGATAGTACGTGTGATAGCCATTCTGCGGACACTGGCCACTCCTGTTCGTCCGAGCTGTCCGACATGACTGAGCTGTAGTTGTATTTGGCCAGCCCAGTTATTACACCCGCTCGCTAGCTCCCCACCACTGCTACTTTACTATATACAATCCAGACCTCCCCAACCTATCAATCCCTACGCAACCTCGCTTTCCACTTGTTATATCGATAGGTATCACTTGTTTTTTTACTTTGACTAGCTATATTTAAGAATCGATTTATAAACTCGATATGGTTCTTCTTATCGAATTACTTTTATTTATTTATTTAATTTTATTACTTTCTATTTAAAGCTGCAAATGAAATTATTGCTATCGTTTCCAGTTTTTTTTATTTTTACTAATTTATATTAATATTATATAAGTGGCAGAACCATACGTTGTACTGAAAGCTACATATGCTTCCAACAGAACACCCAAAAATCAATGTTCCCTGAAAGATGTTTCAAATAAAAGTGATAGGTATTTATGTTTATCGATAGCATAAGAAGTTAAAAGATAAGTGTTATTGCCGTTTTCGAGAAAATCACGAAAAATTAAACAAAAAATAAACATTCAGTAATGTTGCACTTCCGGTTGATGGATTTTGGCCGAAACCTTCGTTTCAGATACGGTGGTAGTACGTAGTACGGAATACCAGATTTTTTTTTGTACTTCCTGCGCTCTTTCATTTTTGTGATATTTTGTTCATACAACACACACACACACACACACACCGTACCGACCGACCATTCGCTATAAACAATTTTTTTTCGCACTCAAGGTACCTCAAAACATATATTTCCGGTGAAAACATTTGGAAAATTTGACACAATCGCAATACTTCCTGTTACAGCAGTGAGAGAAAGTAAAAAATCATATAAAGCTCAAACTTGATTAGATACAACACCGCATGTGATAAGGTTATCCAATAATAGTAAGGAGACCCAAAGTGCAATTTTCTCGAAAATGGCTCCACTGATTTCCTTTTATCTTCGTTTACTATTTACATAATATGTAAATATCTATCACTTTGATGTGAAACCCTATCACTTTATCGGAGAAAATTGATTTTTGCTGAGCAATACTGAGGAAACATCACATTAAGCTTCCCTCTAAAGTACCACCACTTCAATACTATTAAGTTAGCCTATATAATATTTAATCTACATCGGAGAAGCCCTGATAGAAAATTTCAAATTTGAAGAAAATCTGATAACCGGAAGTGTGGCTTTATAGAATAGGTTTTTGAGTTTTTTGGAATTTTCTCAAAAACTATTGTAAACGATTACCTTTAAACTTGGAGTACTAACTGCACAGATATAAACCTATCATTTTTATTTGTACCATATCTCTGTAAAAAATTAATTTTATATAGTTGTGCGGCGTTAAGTTTCAAATGTTATATAGATTTGTTTCATTGTTGTTGGTGCTCTCTTCTGGCCTAAAATCACTTCTATTACCTGCCTGGGGTCCAGAACATATGAGCAAAATTTGCAATTGAAATAAAATTTATTATTTTATATATAATTGTATTAACAGCAATTAGAGAAAGTCGTGTGAGTGATTCACACCAGATTTTGATTTGCTACATTTCTTTTTTTTTAGTCTACTTTCCGCCATATTATACAAATCACTGAAGTAGGAGGAATGTTGACATGATACTCTTGAACTATTGTTTAATAATGTTTTCCTCTGTGTACAAGATGTTATGCATATATAATTAATAGACTGAGAAGACATCCAGTGTGCATTCCTGGTTCCTAGCATTGTATGGTATTTCATTATAAGGCGGATGTAAACAGCCACATCGAATTCACAGAAATAGCCCCAAGCTATTATGTTCCCTGGCTCCCTCCTCCTCTTTGTTTGTCTCCCTATAAAGCGTTCTAATTAATTATTTATTGATTATTGTTTTTATTATTCCAGTTCTTTTATTAATAGATTACATAATATTTTTTCAAATACCACAATGAAACTTTTTAAATAAATATTATATAGGCTGAAATGAATAGAATATCAAAACTTATTGATATCAGTGCCAATAAAGGTTCTATCATCCCTTTCTAGTTACCTACCACACAAATACGCATGCAGATTAGAAAGGAACAACCTAATAGAACTTTGACGTCATAGATATAACAGATATAGGAGAAGCACGTGCTCTATTTTATTTGTAAACATTATATATATATATATATATATACCCTTATTTCCAATATTATTATATTCTCCTACGTGTTTTAACTAGGAATATTACGATTGTATCAAATTTTTAAAAAATTAATAAAAATTGAGTTACTTGTGTTGTGCTCACCTGTGTATGAAAAAAAATCAGGTGTGAATCCACATACATATGATTTTGTCTTACTTCACTTAATAAAACTTAACAATTTTCTTTAAAATTAAAAGTTTAGTTTAGTTTTATTTAAAAATAGTTGTGTTTATTTTACTTGGAAACCTGATTAGATTTCTGTGCAACGTTCTCTGTCAAAAACCAACAAAGCTTGTGCAGTTTAAATTTTAACCAAACTGACAGACAAACAAACCTCACAAAAACCACTTTTTTTAAAAAAAAAAAAGTTTAAAATAAAAGTGATACGCGGTAGCCATTCGCGAGAAAATTTCCAAAAGTCTGAAAAATCTATTCTGTAAAATCGCATCACTCCGTTGATCGATTTTCTTCAAATTTGGAATTCTATCAATGTTTCTAATGAATATTAATATTATAGATATTAAAAATCACACATTGTACTGAAATGGTACTTTAGAGAAAAGCATAAACCCACCGAACTCACTAAAAAATAAATTTACCCGAGAAAATTATACAAATAAAAGTTGTAATATACTATATATTACGAAGTTTAAAGAGAAGATCGCACACAATTAGACAGTTTGCTAAAAACACTTTTTTTCCATACTCAGGGGACCTCAAAACATGTATTTCCGGTGGAAACTCAATTTCAAAAATTTGACACGATTGTATGGTGGTATACTTGTATATTTTGTTTTATGTATCGGTGTGGGTAAAATATGTCAAAAAATCTGGTATGGAACACTCACACAACTTTCTCTAACTCCAGTTTTCAAAATTGTAATTGACAAATTTTAGAGTTTTGTGTACCAAATTTGATGAAATTCGTTGGATTTCAGTTGGAAACAGTATTCAGTAAAAGCCCACTTCCGGTTTACTAATTTCCTTAAAGCTCGGAATTTTGGCTATCTATTTATTTCTAATTAAGTTTGTTTGGATGATAGAATTGTATAAACAACTATGATAGCACTTTAGAGAAAAACATAACCCCACCTATCTCCCAAAAGTGCCCTTAAATACATTTTCCCATAAGAAAATCGTCAGAGCCATTTTTGAAAAAATTGCAAAAAAGCAAAGAAAGTAACTAGTAAAGTGGTACTTCCGGTTGAGGAATATTGACAGATAACGTACTGTCAGATCCCATGGTGATACCTAAACGGAATATCAAGTTTGAACTTTCTACGATTTTTCGTTTTTGAGCTAAGCTGATCAAATACATACATACATACACACACACACACACACACACACACACACACAGAGAACCATTTCCTAAAAACCACTTTTTTGGACTCAGGGGACCTCAAAACGGATATTTCCGGTGAAAACTCGATATAGAAAATTTGACACGATTACAATACTTCCTCTTACTAGGAGTGAGAGAAAGTAAAAAACTGTCCAAATCCACCAGAAGTACAACTTTACTGAATTGTTTTTTTTTCCTTCTTCAGTTTTTCATAATTTTCTCGAATACATCTCCGATACGATTCCAGTCCCTTTAATTGAAAGCATTTCACTAGGAATTTAGATTTTTGGAAGGTTTTAAGGAAACACTGCTAACTTAAGCTTTACTCAAAAACTTTGCGATAATTCCAAATTTTAACTAGATGTCCGATTTCGTAGAACAGGTTTCAGTGTTTTTTTTATGGTATGGGGAATTATTTTAATCTCGTTTTCTTTCAATGAAAAAAGAAAAAACAAACCCTACAAATTTGTGTTGAAAAAGATAAAGTAAATTGAATTCTAAAACTAGTTTCTATCAACAAAATGATAATTCAATCAATAATAATAAACAATTAATTAGCAACGGCTATAAAATTTATTAAAGTATTTTAGTAAAATAATATTATAATGCATTAATATGCCAATATTGAAGACGCCCAGATAAGGTTGAACCAAGTAATGAGGCGGGCGACACTTGGTTAGAGGAGCATGGCCTGAACTTGGCGATGGAGAAAACCGAAATAGTTCTGCTTACCAGAAGGCACATTCCCACGAGTATACAGATACGTGTGGGGAACGAGTTAGTGGTAACGAAGAGCGCGGTCAAGTATCTTGGTATACGCTTGGATACTAAACTCTCGTTCTGGGAACAGATAAGGCATTCCTCAGACAAAGCCGCAAAAGTGACATCGGCGCTGAGCAAGTTGATGGCAAATTTAGGGGGCCCGACGGCGAGCAAACGGCGACTTCTGATGTCAGTCACAAATGCTATACTTTTGTATGGGTGCGAAGTTTGGGCTGACGCGCTTAAAAGAAAAATACCGGAAGCAGATGGCATCGGTACAAAGAAGAGGTGCTCTTAGAATCGCCTGTTCTTACCGAACGGTCTCGGAGCCTGCAGCTCTGGTGGTGGCTGGAGTGACTCCAATCGACCTGATGGCTCAGGAGCGGAAGATGGCACATGATTTGAGGAAAGAACTCGGTGGCACTGAGGCGAGGGCAACAGCCAGGGATTATACCATTCGGTCCTGGCAGGAACGGTGGCGTACGGATAGCCGAGGAAGGTGGACAGCGAAGCTGATTGCAAGCCCAACTGATTGGGCGGAAAGAAGGCATGGCGAGGTAAACTACTACCTTACCCAGTTCCTTACGGGACATGGGTATTTTACCTCGTATCTTTATAGGATGGGGAAGGTGGGTGATCCGTCATGTCTTTTCGGGGATTCAGTTCTCGATGACGCCCACCACACTTTCTTCGAGTGCGAAAGATGGGCCGTTGAGAGAAACGGTCTCGAACAGGAATTAGGCCGTTTGACGCCCGAGTCCATCGTGGAGACCATGCTGTCCTGCCGGGATTATTGGGTGAAGGTAGCGTCTTTCGTCGAGATGGTCCTGCGGCGGAAGAAACAGGAGCTAGACCAACGCCTACAACCGTTGGCATAAAGTAGTATCGAGGGAGAAGGAGCCTGAAAGGGCTTAATACGAGGCACCACCCTGATGCAATGCGATAAGTGGTCCCAGGGTGGGTTTCAATGCCTGTAAGGAGGAGTTTGGGTTTTTTAGTGGGTGAGAGTCCCACACATCTGGGAACATTATCCCCAGATGTGCATAACGCATTTTTCCCCCTCCCGAAAAAAAAAATGCCAATATTATTAAAATAATTTATATTTTAATTTAGTTTTATAATTACACAAACAAGAATTGACCTACGAGTTGGAATTGAAGAAAAACAAATTCAATTCTGAACTACTTATCATAAGATTCTCCTTCATTGAACTATATAATTGTTGTTTTTGTATGTTCACTTATGCTATTATCAGTATTATGATAACAAATATGCTATAAAAAATCCACAATCATAAAAGCAAATAAAATGCATCTCATAAATACATCATAACCTAATATATATATTTAACATGACATACGAATGAATGAATATACATGCTACAGACATCATTGGCATTACATATTTTGTCATTCATTTAAATATATTCACTGCTATATCCTTTTTTTTTGTCGTGAAACTACATATTTGTCGCTTAATTATTAAATTTGTCGTTTCTATGAATATTTTGTCCTCCTTCTTAAGTTCCTCCAAGAGTAACTGATCGCTGATTCCACAAAAGGGTTCGGGTCCCAAGAGAGCAGATACAAGGCCTTCCCTTGTCAAGGTGTGGACCATTTCATTGGCCTTCTACGCCAATATTTCCCTGCATCCAAAATAGGATAACTTTATTTCTCTGCCCAAGTCATTAAGTATGCCGAGGCATTCCGAAACCATTTTAGAACTACTGTTAACACAAAAGATCAGTGCTTTAATGGCGACCTGGCTTTCGGATAGTATGACGAAACCTTGATTCCGATATCTTCTATCGAGGTTAAACTTCCAATTGCGTAAATTTCCGCCTAGAAGATGCTGAAAAACATACTCATGGGCTCCGAGTATTTGGTCCTGGGCCCAAACACCCCAGACCCCAGGGGCCCTCGAGGGTCTTAGATCTATCTGTATACAATGGCTTGCTTGTTAATACTAAATAAAGCGGATCCCTTGCTCCACTCACTTTGCTCTGTACTTAGCTTCTAAGAGAAATTTTTGATGAAGATATACTTCTTGGTCATGCCATCCATAGGGAGCTTCCAAGGGAGGAGGCCGGCAAAAGGGAACACCCGCTCTCTAAAGCCCAGCCCATGCCCCCCTCCCCGCGCCCTCTCTAAAGATTCTGAATCATCCACTCTTATAAATGTCTATAATTTTCATTTCCAACATTTTCTCAGGAAAATTAATTTTTCCCTTACGCCATGACATCGGCGTCGCGCGGCCCACTATAAAATTTTAGGCTGATTGGCGACTGTTGTTGTTCATTTAGTTGAATATCCAGGGGGCACGTGAAAACAATTTCGGACGTGAACAACTTCATTGCTCAATTCATTTTAGGAAAATCTGCGAAAATTCAATTTTACCTCTACATTGTCATTTACATGTAACTTTGGTTCTATCGTCAATATAGTATTGAGGCTATTAAATGTTTAGTAATGAAAAACAAAACCAACTGAGAATAAAATTTTTTAGTTAAAAGTGTGAGCATTGTTGCTTGAGCAAACTCTTGTGAATGTTATCACCTTTTTTTTATATATATTTATTATTACTTCCTCTTAATAAAGTAGTCTTGCTATAAGACTTTTGCAGATCACAGTATATAATAAAAATAAAAAGGAGTAGAGATAGTAAAGCATGAGTAAAAAGTAGAGAAGTAACCGAGTCATTAACTTGTGGAGTAAGTTTAAATGAGTTTTACGTTCCACTGTACACGCTGGAGAAGTTAGTAACTGTAGATGGAAAGTCAACTCACCTTAAGCCTTTAGACCAAGAGATCCTTACAGTTGTTTCTTTGTTACTATAGCGCAATTCGATTTTTGAAGAAGATTAAATTCTGCAGAAACAAACAAATAGCATTAATAATTAAATCTAAGTTTAATTGTTGAAAATGTAGGTGGGTCCGCAATGCTGGATAACATCCGGTATTTTATCCGTCGTAGCATGCGTATTAGTTTTGTTCCTAACCGGTTTCGGATTTTCATCCATCGTCAGAGCAAATTCACCAGGTTCGTGTAGAGAGTTCACTTCAACGAAATGTTTCTGTAGACTCACACTTGTTGGTTGTATGTATGTGGGAACGTTATAAGGTTATGTTACTATGTCTTGTTACTATGTTACTGTGTACGACTTTGTCATGAAACACACATACACATAGTAACAAAACCTTATAACGTTCCCACATATATACAACCAACAAGTGTGAGTCTACAGAAACATTTCGTTGAAGTGAACTCTCTACACGAACTTGGTGAATTTGCTCTGACGATGGATGAAAATCCGAAACCGGTCAGGAACAAAATTAATATGCATGGTACGACGGATAAAATACCAAGTTTAATTATTATTAATTTTTCTTATTGTTTGTTATGAATTGCAATTGTTTCAAAATATCGAAATTTTCACACAAAATCCAGGTTTGGAATGGAAAACTCTATCGTGAACTACTCAACAAAATTTTCTCCTACTGCAGACGATACAAATATAACATTGGAAATTTTCTTTGGACAAGGACATTAGTATCAATTTTTTTTTTTTTTTTAACGTTTTACTCATAAACCAAACATGATATATTTGAGTACAAAATAGTTTAAATGGTGTTCATGGCCCCTTGCACATATTTGGACGGTGCCGGGGAAAAAGGGAACAAGTCAAAATACCCTAGTTTTTACTAGAAATATAATAAGTGTTTTATTTTATTTAAGTAGCAGAATTTGTTTCGTTTTGCACAAGCTCTTTAAATAGGTTTTCTTGTTCCTTTTGAATTATTTTTAATTTTGTACTGGATGGAGAAAGGCACAACAGACTTATTTCAAATGAAATCCAAAAATTGAAAAAATTGACTTACTCCCTTTTTCCCGGACACCGTCCATTTTATTTTCCAATATGAAAAGCTCATATACATTTCGAATAGCTTTTAAAGCGATATAAATGGAGGGGGCGTTATGTCGTACAAAGATATAAAAAGGCAGAAGTTAAATAAAAAAAGAAGAAGAAAAGTGGAGGTTTCCCTTTGGTGGGCACTACTGTGTGTCTTAACACCAAAGTAGAAAAGTGTACGAGTTACCAACAAACTCCCCCTACTTCAGGGAGCAGCCTGTAGTAGGAGGAACACCAGAGAGAGTTTGTGGATGTTGTATGAGCCTAGTGGGTTTGTATCTTACTTTCGCACCCTCTCTCTCTCTCTCGGGACGCGCTCTCAGTTGCACGCCAATCAATAAGTGTGTACCAGTGGCTGTGTGATGGTGGGGGGAGGGACTCGCTCTTTCTCTCCCGTCCCGCCCTGGTCGCCCATCCGTCCGACCAACTGGGACCCCTTGTTGTGTCTGCAAGGTAACTCCACTATACAGCCTCTAGCTAGGCTCCTGCCTCATGGACCTCTTGCGCTTGCTTTACATCACTCCAGCCCTTCGCCCACAACCTCACTTGTATTTTTAAAATAATTATTCCCTATTTTTTTTTTTAATTCTTAATTACCTCCATTAGTCATTTTCATGTAGAACCTCTCAACATCACAAGATCTCTCATCACTTTTTTGTAACATTTTACTTTCTCTTAGTGCTCTTCTTTAAGGGCAATTTATTATACTGTTGGTTTAGTTTTTTAGGGCATAAAGCGGATACACCTGAATGTGACTATTTTGTAAGGCCATGTCTCTGTCAGCACCTAGCAAACATTTGTAAGGGCACTTTAAATTTACACCTAACTCGCAGATTTTCGATAAAATTGCCAAAACAAAACTGGAAGAAAAAAGGTCCATTCTATAAAGTCGCACTTCTGGTTGATAATTTTCGACGAAACCTTTGTGTTGGATATGATGGTGGCACTTGAATTGGATAAAGGAATGTCAAATTGGGATTTTTCGCATTTTGTCATATACCATATGCTATTCATAATTCTGGTGAAAAATTAAAAATTTGAAAATCTGACACTATTCAATCTTGGATAATAATGTTTCAATACTCCAATTCAGGCGTTAAGGATTCAGCCCTCTCAAGCCAGACTTGGTTCTAGGTTTAAATTTAAATTTGCTCAAGTTTTATTAGTTTTGACAGAGCGTTCCACATAAGGGTGCTCAGGTATACAAGTAAAACACCTACTACCTTTTTTATGACCGGTCCAACTAAATATTGTAAACGTAGCAATTTTATAGAAAAGTGTTGATTACATTTTATTTAATTAGAGTAAGAGAATGTCGTGTGAGGATCATGTTTCACACTCGATTTATTATATATATAGAGCTCTGTAATGTTTTTCGATAATGATACCCGCGGGTTTCTTGAAATTTGTTATACTAAATACTCTTTTGAAAATCTGTCACTTCCGTTTTGAGATGTTCTTTCCAAGATTATTAGTTTAGCATGTTCTGAGCAAGGATGGGACGACACACTAAGTTTGAAGTAAATCTGTCTATTGTGATTGTAAGACAATATCTTGCGATGGTTAACACCAGATTTATTAATATGCTACATTTTTCCAGTTTCAAAAAATAAGTCCGGGGTCCATTCATTTAATAATACTATTTTATTGTAATGAATATCATAATTAGCCGCCATCTTGTTCATTTAGTTGTTGAGGAGAAATTAACTGGAAGTGTCTGTAAAATGATAAATAATTTCCTGTTAGAGATTGGCATGCAGGGTATTTCAGTTAAGGACTTTTTTTTATTACAGAATTGGAAAAAGAATGTTGAAATGGGAATATGTCTAAACTAAACAAAAATATAAAAACGTAAATGACAGAATTTCGTATAAATAATTCAGAGAAATTTTTATGCTAATGTGCTAATATTGAGGCACTTCCTGCAGCATTCCATGCAAAATAGTGTTTCTATTCCGTTTGATTCATTTTTTTTTTAACGTATTGTACGCATGTTGCAAATTACCGTTTGAATTTTATTTGATACTTTGTACGATGTTTGTAGATATTATATTTTTCTTTTTCTTATGTCATGCAGGTTTTGATTTCGCCAGTATTAGCCGGCCTAGCTGTTGGTATCGGAGTCCCCATCCTACTTTTCTATGTTTATGGAGTAGTACCTGTATCATTGTGCCGATCTGGTGGTTGTGGAGTGTCCACTTCAGGCGCTGGCGTTAGATTTGAATTCGATGATGAACAAGATGTAATGGGAGTATTAGCTTCAAAAGCAAATGGTCAGTGTAAGAAGAATATCTTCTCTCTCTTTTTTTTTAGAGTTCAGTAGAATTATATTAGTAATAATTGTCCCGTAGCTGGTAGGGGGAAGGAGACCAGTCATTTCTTCAGAGAGATCTGGCCGACTCTGTGGCCATTCCCGCGTACAACATGAACAGTTACACTCAATACACAGATCTGTGTCATTTGGATTGAGCGAACCCGCCGGCAAACTTTAGCTCTCCATCGTAAACAAACACTGATACGCGAGAGAGCCATGGATTCAATGGATTTGACTTTATAGCCTCTCCGGTCTCTAGAAACATCCAACATAATATAATAATTGTCTTGAAATGTTAGTGTAATTTAATGTGTTTTTCTTTATAGACGGTGATACTGTGAGCCATCCCGGAGGTAATCCAAGCATTGGTGAAGTTTCTTTATCTTTAGGAAGTGGTAGCCAGTTAGAAAGAGAAGCGGATAGGGAGAGTGCCAGTTTTGTAGCTCTTGCTGGAAGTATAGCTTCCAATACCAACACTGGACAGAGGTAATGCCGGTTTTTTGTTTTGTTTTTTTTAATAAAAGAAAACAGTAAATTGTAAATAGTAGCAGAAAAGGAGGGTGTTAAAAATGAACACTCACTATTGTATGGCAAAAGACTTAGTCTTCGGATTGAGACCTTGTCAATGATTTGTTATAAACCTTCATTTCGCAAACGACAATATTGCAATACACTTCATCAAGATAGTTAAATTGATTGCTAAACCGACACTTCCACTTGGGAGGATATTATGAAACTGTACTAACAAGTCTAAGCAACCAAACAGAGGCTGGCAACTTCCAATGTGTTTGAACTCGTGATGGCTGAGAGTACTTATTAGAAAAACGGCCACATCAAAGGTGGGTGATCGTTTACTCTCTTCAAGCTCCTTTTTTAATCAAGAACAGTTCTGTTCGCTCTAAGGAGAGACCGTTCCCGAACAGGGGATGAATTTACAGATGATGCAAGCAAGACTAATAAGAAAAGAAAAAATCTGATGTGAAACCCTCACACGAAACACTTACTTTATTTAATCAATAATTTTCTCTAAAATTACAATGTTGCAATGTTTAGTTGGGTTGGCCATAAAAATGATGGTAGGGAGTTTACTTGTATACCTGAGCGGCCTTATGTAGAGCACTCTGTATCAAGGCCAAGAATGTTTGTGCAGATTTAAATTTAGACTGATACACCTCCATTAAGTTCTAAAATTATTTATTTATTTATTTTTTTTTTTTTTTGAGAAATGTTTTAAATAAAAGTGATGTTTTTATCTGTACAGCAAACATTCCAAGTTTAATGACAATCATTATAACCGTTTTCAAGAAAATTTCAAAAAACCTATTATGTAAAATCGCACTTTCGGTTAACCGACTTTCATCAAATTTGAAACTCTATCAATGCTTCTAATGCGTATTAATATGATATAGATGGTAAAGCCATATATTATAATGATGTGGTACAGACCATTTGCTAACAACTTTTTTTTTCCCATTCACGGGAATCCAAAACTCAAATTTCGGAAATCTGGCACGATTCGCAGTACTTTCTTTGACAAGGAGTAACAGAAAGTAAAAATGAAAGTCATCCCCGGCAAGAGTTCCAATCCTGGTATTCAAAATTATCTTGGACCAAATCTAATTCACAGCAAAAATCTTTTATCTGAAATGTGAATTTGTAGAAATTTTCTTGATTTATTTAAACTATTTTTTAAAAAAAGCTATCTATTCTCTCTGATTGAGATCCATATTGTTACTAACTTGAATGCAGTTCCTGAATTTGATGTTATATCCGCTACACCTGTTAAAGAAAATATTAATGGCAAGAGGTTTATTTATGTTCTATAAAAAGAATTACATCCCCTCTCCCCTTGATAGATCATGTATATGAATAATATTCATAGAATATATAGTTAAGTATATAAAAATCTATGTGTACCTTATTCTATTATAAGAATTGTAGGGCTCTGATAAAAAGTTTTATTACAGAATTAACATGATGCTATTGAAATTTTATTTGTAAAACAGATTGGAAGTGCTTGCCGATGTAGTTGCCTGTCAAAGATTCAGTGTGAGCAGTGAGACTGCTAGCGCTGCTACAAGCCTCTCAGACAAGACTGATGCCGCATCTACCAGGGGATTAGCCGGCTCCCCATTAAATTTCAAGGTAGTATCTTATGTTTAATTGCAGAAATTTTTATAACCTCACATTTAACCATATTAAATTCTAATATTCAGATAAAAATCGTCTGTGATAAGTAATTCTTTTTTCAATTTTTTTTTCTCAAAGACTGAGGGAGGTTCTTTGTCAAATTATCGTGGAGCAAGCAATGATTCATCTGGTAGCGCTGCAGATACAACGACCTCTGGTAATACGATTGCTGTTGCTAATGAAAATGAACCAGTTACTGTCAATTCTTTAGAAGAATTAGCTACTAGATTGTTGAGAAAAGTTGCGAAGAAAAATAAATTAGTAAGTAAAACTAGTGAAAAATCTCTGGTGCGAACGCACTTGCAGTACGGGTGCAGATTTCATTATTTTGCCGCCTTAAAAGAATATATATTGAATATATATATAATTGAATAATATATTATAAAATAAAAATTTAGTTGTAAAAACTTGAAAGATTATGGTTATGTTTGTGAATAATGGTACTATGGGACGATATAATTATGCAACTCTGTATCCTCCTTTGGGAGAGGCTTTTGTTCTAAATGAATGTCAATTAAGCTATTATTATTATTATTATTAATATATAGTGTTATTTTTATTGTGTGTCCAATAAATAACTATTTCATTTAGTTGCCCTAACAAGTAAAATCTTTATCAATCAGTTTTCTTAGCTACTATTTTGGGCTTATGATAATAAATCTTTAAAACTTTAGTTAGATGCTTATTTTATAAAATTCTTTGATGTATTCCTGCAATGTTTGGTAGTACTTCTTGAAGGAAAGAGCGCTCAAAGATTAAATAAATAATAATAACTTTTATAAGGAGGCTTATTATTTATTAATAACATTTCTATACATTGCCATCCGGATACGGGGCTCTCTTACACCTCCGGGAATATTTCGAAATTTTTAATTTTTTAAAAACATTTAACCTTTTGTTTTTATTTATTTATTTAGTGACGAGTTTCTAATTAATTTTTTTTTTTTTTTTTAGAGCCATAAAGAAGACGTTGAAGATGGTTGTTTAGATCGTGTGAGATTTGATGACAATGTTAGTTTTATTGATCCTCAATTAGATGGAGCCCATTGTAAAACTCATGATACAACAGAAACAGTCAGGTGAATTTATTCAAACAGTGAACTATATTTATATTTTTATAATTTAATTTATTTTGTATTCTCTTTATTTTTTGTACATATATTTATTTTTACTATTGTAGAGCTGATGCAGTTGTAGAATGTGTTAATGAAACAAGACATGGCAATGATACACCCTCTAGTAATCTATCTGATAAAACACAAATAGATGATGGCGGCCATAAAGGTTCATTAACATCAGTAAATTTCAAGGTAAAAAAATCTGGTTGAAACACTCACACGACTTTCTCTTACTTCTTTTAATACAAACTTATGTATATATTAAATGACAAGTTTTCTTTAAACTCTAATTTGACGTATTTGTTCTAACATAAATTTTACCTTAACCTTGGCAGGTAGAAAAGTAATGATTTTATTATGGTGCGGTAGAGCGCTCTACAAACACTGAACCAATTACTTTTTTTTTTGTTATAACTTTTTTATTGAAATTTACAACTGCACGAAATGGTACAATAAGAAAACAGATGTATGTAGATATATGTGGCGTGACAGTCGTGAATTGCGGTCATCCAGCGATGAACGCCATTAGTCAACCTGTTGGTCGCGGGGCCATCAGCGCCTCAGCCGTCTTAGAGGATTGGAGAAGAGTATTGGTGAGAAAAGGTTAGCTGCTAAAGGATTAGGATGTGATGTAAAGTTTTGATGAAATTTATTGTAGCGAGTTTTGGCAAGTTCAGAGATGAATGGAATGTTGAGATCTGTGTGTATAGTATGATTGCTTACATAAAAGGCAGCGTTTAATAAGTGGCGGAGGATTTTGGATTGAAGTGTTTGTAGTCTGTTGATGTTGGATCTTTTGGCCGTCCCGTAAAGCTCTAGTCCTTAAGTCCATATCGGTGCAAGAAGTGATGTATACAATCGTCGTTTATTCTGCAGTGTTAGTTTTGAGCGCTTGACAAGTAGTCTAGCTCGAAGTTTGTATCATTTGTTTAGCTCAGAACGTTTAAGTCTTATGAGGGTTCCAAGTTAGTCTTTTGTCTAGATATAGTCCAAGGTACCGAACATGGTCGGCTGATGGGATAGGAGTGTTGTACAAGAAGACAGGTGTAAGAGTTGTTCGTTTAAGTGTAAAGGTTATGTATTTAAATTTTGTTGGGTTAATTTTTATGCGTCATTTTTGTGGCCAGGGTTCTAGTGGATGAAGATGAGATTGTAGATGGCGGACAGTAGTTACAGGATCAGCATATGTAGAGAGAAGAATGACAGTGTCGTCCGTAAAAGTGTAAATGGAGGTGTTGAGATTAGAAGGTAAGTCGGCTGTGTAGATTGTGTAGAGGAGAAGAGCTAAGACGCGACCTTGTGGTACTCCAGCAAGGATAGGATAGATAGAAGATTGGGAGGAGCTTTGGGTTACTAGAAAGAATCGTTCGGAGAGATAGGAGCGGAGAATGAGATAATATGTGCTAGGTAAGGACCGGTAAGAGGAAGGCAGATGGGTTGGTTTTTTGGGTTTTAGTATTATTTTAATAGCAGGAGAATTTCCAGAGAATGGGATAGTAAGTAGTTCGTAAGATGGAGTTATAGGTGGTTGTAAGGAAGACTATACTTTATTAGGTACTTTGTGGAGGATGTGAGCTGTGATTAGGTCGTAACCGGGGCTCTTTTTTTTCGGAATATTTTTAATGGCCTGCTTGACTTGGATAGGCGTGATTGCTTTAGGAGGAATAGAAATATCTATTCGTGACTAAGTCGTTGTTTACTTCTGTTGTATGTTGTAAGTCTTTACGTCAGGATGTGGAATGAAAACGGAGGAAACAAATAAGTTAGCTTTTTCTTGGTCGGATTTAGCCCAGGAGTTGTCAGGAGAGCGGAGAGGAGAGGAAGTTGTTGGAATTTTAGTACTCGTCTAGTGGCTGTCCAGAGTGAGTTATCGTCAGTAGTCAGCGATTGTGTGTATTCTGCATGTTGGTTGTTATAGTAGGTATAGAGTTCGTTTTTAAGCTGTTTGGCCAGTTTGTTGAAAAGTGTTTGTGGGAAGGGTATCTAGTACGTTGCCAAAGAGATCTAGCTCGTCGTTTTTGTGATATAAGAGTTGAAAGGTAACCGTTCGGTTCGTTTAGGAGTACAGTTTGACGTCGATTGCCATAGGCTTTGGTTGTATAACAGTAGTGAATTTGTCAACTATCGTCTAGTTGTTGAGGGGTTTTTAGAGATGTTTTCAGATCTATCTTCTGTTCAAGTAAGTTCCTAAATAAGTCCTAGTCTATAGGCCCGTTGATAAGTGTAGGTTATGGAGGGGAGGGTTTGGGATGGATGTCAGCTGTAAGGATGACGGGGCTATGGTCAGATGATAAGTCGTCTAAGGTGAAAGCGTCAGTTTGGAATGTTGAAATGTTAGAGCAGATGAAAAAGTCAAGGAGGTGGACTTTTGTTTAGAGCTGTTAGCCAGTAAGTGGGTTGTGAGGGAGAGATGTAGGAGAAGCTAGTTTGCGAGAGTGTAGTATCGAGAACACGCCCTCTTGGGTTTGCCACTCGATTACCCCAGCGTGGGTCCTTCGCGTTATAGTCACCAGCGCTTATAAATCGGGGCCCTAATGACAGAAAATTTTGTTGATCAATTGTCTAATTCGGAGGACAGTAAACTGCAGCTATTTTGTACTGGAAGGGCTCACAAAGGAGAGAAATAACGGTCGGTTGTATGGAGTTTGTAGGATTGTAAGCTATGAGGAAATGAGATAAAGAGTTTCTGATAAGGATTGCTGAAACCGTCATGTGTGGGACCGTCAGGGTGGTCAGTTCTATAAATTTGTAGTCCGTAAATGTTAAGTCTTAATTATCAACCATGGAGCAGGATTATAATTACTATTGTTCACTATGTAATATGGGTACATATGAAGGAGTTTTTCATTTTTTATGTGAATGTCCTATTTTATCCCCTTACCGCTCACGATTTTTCGGTTTTAGGCATTTGTCTATGGACAGGTATCTTACTATTCTTAATGGAGAAAACTGGAATGTTTTATATCTATTCGCTAACTCTGCTCTATCTTATAGGAAATTTCTAATCAGTGAATTTAATTTTAATTAATATGGAGTGAGTGTTTATGTTGTGATTATTTTATTTTATTTTATTTTTTTATTATTTGACTCTCGCCTTACTCTCTAAGTAATTTTTTTTATAAGGATTATTTATAATTTGCATGTACTTTCTCGCTAGTTTTTATTATAATAAATATATATTATATTATCATTTTTATTATTGATACATATTGATCATACAACTCGGCAGACGGACCATGGTCCAATGTCTTGTAATGTTTGTCTAAATTTAAAAAATAATGGATATTGTATCAATTATATAATAAAACATTATTATTAGTCCTTAATGTAGAAGCGTGTCGTCTCAGTGAAGGGCATTTCTGTATAAGGGCAATGTCAATTCGTCTTTCGTGCAATAGTTCGTTCAGTTCCTGTCTGTGGTTACTTAATCCGTTCGCGTTCCATAATAATATTGCGAAAGAATATAGAGTGAGAGGCATTAAGGGGAGAGGCGGGGAAGTAGAGTGTTGACAACTGTAGTGAAGAGTGTTATGAGAGATGTAAGGAGGGTTTTGAAGTCAGAAAGGAAAGTGTTTAGTAAAGTGGTAATGTCGGAAGAAGAGGAGTGGAAAGATGGCTGAGGCGCCGGTGGGCCCGCAACCAACCACCCGGGCATAAGAGCGGCGATCATTTCCGTTGTCTGATGTGTTCCTCTGTTGAGATCTTGATTGGGGGTTTCTTGGCGATATTGCAACAGTAGGTTGATGGGCAGTAGTTGTAGCATCTCCATTCATGGCTGCTGGATGATTATATCCTGGGAGTCGCCTTCTGGAACGTTGGAGGTCTCGATGGACTGTACATCCTTTGTATTTTGCAGGATGCTCTCCAGTGCACAGAGCGCATGAGGGTGCTGTCGCATTAAGCTTTCCGCAATCTTGGGTGAGGTGGTCACAGCGCATTTGACACATCGTGGCCGATGCTGACAAGATCGCCTGGTGTGACCATATTCTTGGCAACGCTAAGAATAATTCGAAGTACTATAATTCGCTGTTTGTGTGGCTCCTCGACTTTCACTTTAGTGCAACCTAACAGGTCGAGGTCAGATACTTCCTTGTTGTTATTACTTGGTTCCAGGTCAACAAAGAAGAGTGGGAGTGTTTGTTTTGTTAGTGAATGGATTACTGGAGCAATGTTTCGGACAGTATGTCCATGATTCGCTAGTCCCTATTTAATTAGTTCTGTAGGTGAACTTTGATGTGTCTTAATTACTATTCTGTAAGCTTTTTCATGTTCAAGTTGGTATGTGTGGTATTCTGAGTTTTCTTCTTTCAGATAGTGAATAAGAGCTCTATAGTCATCTATAGTTTTGGCATTTATAATGAGATCTATGGCTCGGGCCTTGCAGGTGAAGCTGTTTGGTCCAACTAGTTGTGAGAGTGCTTTGCACAAGTCAGCGAATTTTCTAAAGTTTTCACATATATAGGGGGTGGTTTTCGGGTTCGCTGAGTCTCTGTGGGTACAGTGCTTTCCATTTCGTCCGGGACAGTGAGAGGGGAGAACATCAAAGTAAATATGTTTGATGCCGCTTTATTCTGTTTGGAATTTTGTGTTATGGCCGTGATATCTGTCGAGGATATTCTAAATGTTGGATCGCTGCAGTTCAACATCATGTATTAGAAGAGTTAAAGAAGTGAAGCAAAGATTAAATTAAAATTTTAAATAGAGGTAAGTTATTATTTACAAGAAATAAAGATGAGAGGATTATACAGAGAATTATTTACACAGTATTTATAACTTTTTTACTAGTGAATGGAGAAGGAATAATGATATAAACAGTGATTTTTATTTACAATTGTCTTTAAGCTTAATAAGCTAAAAATGTCAAAAGTTATTTACACTTGAGAGGTTATTTCATATAACTAATAGTCACTTCAGTTAAAAAATTAAACTTCAGTATATTAAACTTCACATCATTACTATGTTCATCAAGCGCTTTCAATTTATAAAATAATAGTCACTGATTTACACAGTTTTAAACTTGTTAATTTTCAAGTAAAAAGAAATAGACAAAGTTTAAGCAATTTACTTATTATGGCTATCAGCTGATTTCGCAACATTGCCAATTACATTTAAAATTTGAAATTAACACCATAAATTCCGCATAATTATGCAATTTTTTTTTTTTAAAGATCTTTGAAATAAAAATAATACATTGTTATATGTGAAGTCAGCGTACCAAGTGTCATATTTTATTACCAAATCATTATAGTCGTATTCCAGAAAATTACAAAAATCAATAACCAGTTACAGTTTCGGTTAACCTGTTTTCTTCTAATTTGGAATTCTATCAATGCTTCAATGTGCATTAATATTATGTGCAAGGCAAAACCATATTATACTGAAGTGTACTTTAGAGAAAAGCATAACGCTCTGTTCCCCCCCAGAATCCTCCAAAAAATCAATTTTCTTAAGAAAATGTTTCAAATAAAAGTGATAGGTATATTTAAGTTTAAAGAAACTCGTAGGAGGTAGGAGATATTACACATGTTTACCTCAATGGACATATGGCTACCTTCTGAGGACATACGGATCTTTCAGAATATCCCTGAATTCAATTTGATCGGGTCAAATTTTGCCATTGAATTTTCACCGGAAATACATGGTTTCTCAGTGAATAAAAAGAGTTTTCTTAGAGAATATGTATGTGCATGTGCGAAAATGTATAAAAAAAAAGAAGCGCAAGTAGCTCATATTCCTTTTAGATACCACCACGTATCTGCCACGAAGGTTACAGACAGTCTTAACCAAAAAGTGCGACTCTACCGTCTTTACCCTTACAATTTTTCGCTATTTTCTGAAAATAATTCCAACGAATTTGTTTATACTTCGTACTCTAGCAACACACATAAATGCCTATCACTTTTATTTTAAATATTTTCCCAGGAAAATTGTTCTTTGGAGTTTTTGGAGAGGCTGAACCCTCTAAGCTTTCCCAAAAATGTCACTTCAGAAAACTGTATGGTGCTGACATTTGTATATTATTATAACGTTCATTAATAGCATTGCTAGAAGTCTACATTCGGAGAAAATCTTTTTCAACTTTTTAACTTTTTCAAGTCAAATAGTAAAATAATATTAAAAAAAGAAATAGTAGTAAAATAGTAAAATAATAGTAATTTTATATTTTTCAGATTGATTCGGAACCTAGCTCTTCAGCAGCAGCACCTGTAACCTCATCGTCATCAAACAGTTCCCAGTATGGAGATGATAACGGCTCTAATTTTTATAGAAGAGTTGGTGGCACAAGGAAAAATAAATTTGTAAATATTATTTAACTACCTTCACTCCTAAACATTTGTCAATTGTCAAACATTGATTTAAAAAAAAAAAAATGACTACACCTAACTTTGATAATATTTTTCAGTGTTCTATAAATCTTTCATTAAAAAAGAAAGGTGGTAATTTATTAAAAATATATAGGGATGATATTAATGAAACTATAGATGAAGTAATAATAACTGTATTCAATGAAATGAAACAAGATTTAGAAGAAAGCATTAGTGCAATGGTTGAAACAATTTTTGAGCCGAGACGTCACTCAAACAATTTTGCTAAAGTTGTAAGTGTTAACGCTCTAGGATCAGATGGAAAAGTTTTTAGATTTTTTATGATTAAAAGTACCCCTTTTTCTTAGACTTTTGGATGTTCATCCAACTTTGGAGATTATTAGGTTATATAAAAGTATTAATTACAAAATGTGCGGGTTGATCCTTATGCTCCACCCTGACTCAGTGTAGCAGTTAAAAACTAGCATGTTCTTACGCCGGTATTCGACTTAGTCTCCTTAAATCGAATGCACTTGTTATCCCAGCAATCCTCTAACATTTCGACCGTTTCTTGGAAGAAGTTTCCCACACAGATGTTCCTTAAGTTTTTGGAAGAGTTTGTAGTCACCGGAGCTAGTTATGGTGAATGCGGTGGATGTTGCCAACAATTTGAAGCCTTTTTTAGGAATTGCAGCCTCTGTAACGGCCGACTGGAAACATTGTCGTGATGAAGGATTAGTCCCTCTCTTCACGATGTTTCTCCTTGATTGCAATATATAATTTAGCAATTAAGTATCCATAGTAAGAATCAGTTATTGTGACTCCATTAAAAAAAAAAAAATCTGGTGTGAAACATTCACACAACTTTCTTTTACTCCAGTTCTCAAAATTATAATTGACAAATTTTATAGTTAGTTACCAAATTATTTTATAGTACCCAATTAATACAAATACGACGAAAACTGTCAAAACCGTTCAGTAAAGGCGCACTTCCGGTTAACTAATTTCCTTGAAACTCTGAATTTTGGGCATCCATTTATTTCTAATTAATTTTGTTTGGATGATAGAATTGTATAATCAACTATGATAGCACTTTAGAGTATGTTTACCCCACCCCTCCCCTAAAAGTGCCATTAAATGAATTTTCGTAGAGAAATGTTTTAAATAAAAACTGTGGCTCTTTGTATGTGTAGTTGATATACCAAGTTTAAAGAAAATAGTCGGAGCCATTTTCGAGAAAATCGCAAAAAAGTAAAAAAACCAACAAGTAAAGTGGTACTTCCGGTTGAGGAATTTTGACAGATGACCCACTGTCGGATCCCATAGTGATACCAAAACGGAATATCAAGTTTCAACTTTCTGCGATTTTTCGTTTTTTGACTGTGCTAATTTACTACATACACACACAAGACACCACAGAAAGAGAGAGAGAGAGAGAGAGAGACCATTTGCTCAAAACCACTTTTTTGACTCAGAACCTCCAAACGGATTATTGTGTCCGGTGAAAACTCGATATCGAAAATTTTACCCGCTTCAGTACTTCCTCTTACTAGGAGTAAGAGAAAGTAAAAAGGCAGAATGACTTTGAATATATTCGGGAGTGAAAAATCAGGAGATTTCCATTGCTGAACTCTACTGGGTCGAACTAATGGAACAATGATTCATGGATCGTCCCATTTCTGTTGTGAAACTTGTGCTTGTGAATGTTTCCTGTTCTCTACCCCATCTGGTCACTCGTCAATCTTGCATCACTGCATCATGGATTTTGTTGATGGTTTTTCTTCTGTGTGATAGTGTTGTTGATGGGTCATCGCAATGTTCATACTCACACCATGAATCTTCTACATTTATATTTCCGACATAACTTTTTTTTTTACAATATCCTATGGGCAGCAGATTCCCTCAAAGTTTTCGATATATCATTGTGGTATTCACTAGGAGTCTTGCAGGTTAGGAGTCATGTCCTTCTTGTGCAGGCTAGGAGTCATGCCCTTCTTGTGCAGGTACTTAAGTCATGGATCTCTATTCAACATGCTCCCATTTTTCCTACTCAGCCACCATACCTCCACTATTTCACAAACTAAGAATGAAGAATTAACATATACAAACTGTAATTTGGCATGGACACTATAAGATATCAATCATTAATACTGGACAAAATCCAAGTCACAGCACAATTGTAAAATGGATCAGAGATGGAGAGCACAGGGATCAACCCCAGTGTGATATATTGTATAATACATATAGCTGCAGGAAGCTAGTCTGTTTGAATTTCTGTTTGAGAGCGCGATGGTTACAAAAAAAAATCTGGTGTGAAACATTCAACCAACTTTTCATACTGCAAACAATTCTAAGTGGTAAACTTGTTAATAGTGGGAATTCCTACTAAATGTTTAGTTATCTTTAAATTCCTCTTGAGGTGGAACCATAATTGTAATGATTGGCGCTAAACTGGGAAGTCTAACGACTCAACTGCACAAGAATTCTTATTAAAACCAGAATTTTGTCGGAAAAATGTTTTAAATAAAAGTAAAAAGTTTTTATGTTAATACGCTAATGGGAAGGGGGTATAACAAGTGGGTACTTCAGGAGACATTAGGATTGGCGTTGGCTGACTGATCAAACATTCATTCAATCTAAATATTTATTTTTATTCTTTATGGGGCTGGAACGCTTTTGTAGGTTAAGCGGTCAGTCTTTCCGAGATGAGCACAGAAAGAGGAGGAAGCCGAAAGAGCATTACTGTGGGGAAACGTTCTCTTAAAACTGAGGCGTCTAAGATGCTTCTGAGCGGCTATGGCAGGAAGAAATCTAAGGCAAGCATCACTCAGAGGAAAAAATAGGCTGCGATTTTAATATTTGTGATCAATTGGTAGGAAGGAATATAGATTCAGAAGAAATCTGAAGAAGATGGGCCTAGTAAGCCATAGCGCTTGTAAATTCTATAATGAGATGGAGGAGATTCCACTACGTTGGAGGAATATTGGCTTGTGATGCTATCATTCAAACACGGTTCAGTAACCTAGGTATTTATACTGGTTTATTAGAGGAGGAGATATCTTCCTTAGAACGTGTCAGATCATTAAATTTCTAGTAGAAACAGAACGGAAAGGGTAGTATAGATTGAGGCTATCTTCATTTTAGCCCTAATAGAGTTTGGGCACAAGAGGTCTCTCAAGGTACTACAATGAACTATATTCCTCAAAAAAAAAAGATTTTTTTCAATTTTATATTAATTATATTACTGTTTTACAGGGACCATTTAAAGAAGATGTCGAAGAAGCAAGCACTCCAGAGAGAGTAAGATTCGATAAAAATGTTAGTTATATTGATCGCCAGTCATCATCTTCCAGTTCAGTTCTACATCGAAAACTTGATGAGGGACCTTTAACTTCTAAGTAAATAATTTTCATTATGATATTTATTATTAATATCATTAGTACTATAGCATCAGTAGCTACGATATGTCGTTTTGAAATGTTACTTGACAAAAATAAAAAATATTTAACCTAGCAAACATTTGAAGGTGATTCTATTAAATTATAGATAAATATTGTGTTTACGTCAAATTGAATATATAAATATCCATTATTTCTCATATTATTGAAGGTACAAATTTATTATTGAAATCTTATAGGTCGCTATCAGGACCAGGCGGAATGCAGAAAGCGCTGCTTCGTGATTTAAGTCTGATGTGTTACATTCAAATAGGTCTTATGTTCAAAAAACCTACATGTATATATAAATTTAAGGCCAATTAATTCTATCTGTTGTAGCATGCTTCTAAATTATATGGTCTGACCGGTTTCGGATTCTCATATATCTTAAAGAATTAATTATTTTGAGTATGTCATTAAATTCGTAAAGAGAGTTGACTTCAGCGATTACTTTTTTCTCCATCATCTTCCCCTGACTCTACAGCACTTGCAGGGTCCTTGGCCTCTTACTAGATTTTTTCCACTTTCATCCAGACCTGCGACGTTTCTCCTTCACTGTCTTATGTCCAACTTTAGTAGATCTGCATCCTTTAAGTCACCTCAACGTTGGTCTTCTGTGCCAACCTTCCAAATTTTATGCTGCCACAAGACATTTCTGTTTGTAAAGCTGATATAATTCAATGTTTTTCCGGATATGGAAAAGCGTTCTCGACTACTGGACGATAAATACTTCCTAATATCCATTATGCTGATCCTTTTAATCAATTTTGGGAAGTGGATGTTGAATTATTCTATTGAGGATTGGTGATTTTCAATTGTTTTATAATGTTCACATTTTCGTCTCGAGATGTTTACACTATATGAGGTCCACATCAGTCGCGTCCTGATATTGTTGGTTTTTGGTATGACATTTTGTTCGACTCGTAAAATAATATAAATTATAGGAAAATAAAACATTATAAAACAATTGAAAAAGTTTTACTGTCACCAATGCGCAATAGAATACTTCTTAACACCTTAATTGCCCAGATCTGGATGATGGCTTTGTTAAGTGGGGGCTCCGTCACCATTAATTGGATGACACTTTTCTTCGTTCAATTATGTAAAATTTTAAAGTAATTTTATTTGCAACACAATTATTTAATGCTATTAATATATCTGTAATAAGTGAGTAGGAACAATTTTGGCAAAACGTTGCAAACGCCATATTTTTCCTAGCTTCCTAGCGTTTCAGACTGTCTCTTCTTTTGAGAAGACAGAACACACATCCTTATTGGAATTCCCTGGGGATTTTTTCGGCCCTGCAGGAAGGAAATATACCCAATTCTTGCTAAGCGATCAACGTGTTAATATCTTTTTACTTTTTTCAGTACACTTCATTTATTATATAGCAAAATTTTATTTCAGTTATTATCTTTACTTATCCTTAACTTATAATTGAAACCAATTCTCTGATCTCTTATAGTTAATCATACTCTGACGTTGAAAAAGTATCCGAAACGGTCAGAATCAGCAAAAAAATATGCATGCTGGACGGATAAAACTCAAATGTCTTACAATATTTCGGACCAAACCCCACATATTCAATTTTTAGCTAAACTTTGATGCTATTATTTTTCAGGCCATCACTGCGAAGCTTATTCTTCCAACAGATAGCAGATCCTCCCCAGCCTCGTGGAGCAACAAGTGTGGACAATCCTTCAGTTTTGCCAACAATACCAGAACCAGTAGATTCTGTCACAGTTTCCATACAGGACTAAAAAAAATAATAAAAAAACAAAAACAAAAAATGAAATTCTTATTAAGTCTTTCCACCAAATATTTCAACAATGTATTAATGCATTCATCTATAAATTGTTAGGCAAATTATCCTTATTATTATTTTTCTCCATTTTGTTAAAGACAGAAGTAAAAAAAAAAAAAAAAAAAGAAAAAGAAAGTCAATATGGAAGTCAACATAAATCTGCATTTTCCCTCCAGCATTAAAAAAGGGCAACTAATCATTTATGTATTCTCTTTTGTGATCATCCGCTTTATTAATAATAATTATTAAGTGTCAATCGAACTGTAAGTGTCAAAAAAAAAGTGTAAAAAAATAACTATATAAATAATAATTTTAATATATAAATAGCAAAAAATTGGGCGTAATAATGAGTTTTTCTTAATATTCTTTTTTTTATTTACATAAAGTTTAGGATAAAATCTTGAATGTGAATCGGGGCGAGCTTTTACAATTGTTTCTTTTCTTAAGGTGCAAATTTTGTATGCGGTTGTATTATTCTAGCTGTAGAATTTTATGGACTTTAAACTTGGTTTAAAAATAAATATATATATATATTTTTTTATTGTAAAAAGTCCTAAGCATTCATTTCGTTTTGATAGAAAGAGATGAAAAACTTCAGTAATATAATTAAGATTAAAATATCTTAAATGCCATAAAAGTGATTTGAAACATTTTATTATTTTTGAAGAATTATGTATTAGTTTATATTATAGCTTTTGTTAAAAAAATTCAAATTGTTCAAAGTGTCCATTCTTTTGAGGATATAATGATAAAATATTAATAATAATGGTTAATATAAAAATATGTAGTATGATATTTTCTTATGTTATGCATATTTTGAAATATTGTGATTATTATGTACAGGAGGCATATCGGGTAATTATTTTGGTTTTGATTTATACGTTGTTTTTTTTCAAGAGAAAAAAAGAAATCAGTGTTGCCATCGATGTTAAAAAATTTATTATAGATAGTGTTGCCATAAAAAAAAAGAAGAAAAGAATAATAGATCTTAGTACTACTATTCTTAGAAAGTTAAATTCTTGTGGTGCAATACTTTTTAACAAATAACAACTAATAAAGAATGAAATTGTCTAAAATATATTATAATGATCTGTTTTTTATTTTCTTTATTATTTTTGTTATAATTAAAAAGGCTATATCGAAAGTATTTGCAGCCATTGATAGGGTTAAAAAAAAGGAGCAAAACGGTGATAATTGTTTATTTTATACTTCCTTAATTTATAAAATATATTTCTATGAAAGTTTACGTGCTGTGGACACACATACGACACATGCACCCATTTAGTCATCAAGTATGCGAACATGTGCAATTAGTTATAACATGGATTTGCGACAGGGTCGCAATATGAAGTCTCTCGTGGTTCGGATCATAAATAGATTGTTTTATCAAGAAAAAAAAAAGGCGTCTTCATTTTTTTAGAGAAAAGTTAAATTCTTTCACTTGTGCAGTAAGTCATAATTAAATCTAGATTGGCATAATTAAAAAAAGAAGAAAAGAATAATAGATCTTAGTACTACTATTCTTAGAAAGTTAAATTCTTGTGGTGCAATACTTTTTAACAAATAACAACTAATAAAGAATGAAATTGTCTAAAATATATTATAATGATGTGTTAAACTAAAAAAAAAAAACTCTGAATTTCGCATTTACCGTTGATAATATAATTTCTGTGTAATTAACTAATTGGCCCCTCCTTAAATCGCTAGTCAATTGTTTCCTCTTGGCCGAATATCAATTAAGCCCTCTTAGCCATAACTGCAACTCATTTGTACCCAGAACTTGGCGGAACGTATTAACTAACTTTTTAATAATTTCAAGGAGCCCTCATTAAATAACCGTGCTGATCGGTCACAACTAATTTTCCCAGTCACTTTTTTTTTTTAAATAATTCATTGTAAAAGTCTGAACACGACCGGTCTATTTAGATATGGCCTATGACTTGCTGAGTTGTCTTATAGTCATTTTACTTGCTATTGGCTGAGACGTTTCTTATTGGTATGAAATCTGGCATTTTATTTCTCATTTCAGCTTGCCGTCATCACTTATTTTACTTCTCTCAATTTCAGCATGAAATCGTATTTTCTCTCTTAATTATCCTAAACTACGTTTTTTCGAAGTAATTAATCTTACTTTCTTAACTTCTCAGTACTTATATTGATACTATACTGGCGTCTTTCATCAGAATCCGTTACTAGAGCTACAAATGCGAGCAAAGAAAAAGTGAAGAGTATTCCTTATTATGTACATCTTTCAGTGCAAAGCATCGATAAATTATAAATATTTTTTTTTACCTCTTGAAATTTCATTAATTTGATTATAAATAAAATTAAAAAAATTCAATAAAAAATGTCCTTTCACTATGAAGAATTTATATTTCACTTAATTTTCACGTTTTTTTTTTTTAATACAATATTACCTACAGGACTCACGCTAATATGAACGCTAGTGACATAGAAATGCCGATATGATTGCTCAGTCAGTTTTAGTTTGAGTGAAGATAGTTTTTAGTATCCTGATACGTTTTAAGTAGTGTATCAGTCGCATACATGTGTGTCCAAAGCATTAAAGTTCAAATGAACCAAATATTTCAGAAATCCATTTCTTTGTCAAACATAAAGAAATCTTAAAATGTAATTGTTGATTATTTTGTGTGTGTGTGTGTGTGTGTGAATTACAAGTTACACATGTATATAATTTAATTATATATCATTAAAATAATTAAATGTTTATAGTTCGTTTTTAATATGCAAGTAAAAATGATGTATTTATAGTAACTTACCATCAATAACTATGCTTTTGTGATTATGTTTTCTCTTTTTAATTAACACTATGAATTCTGTGAGTCTTTCTGTTATGAAAGTTTATTACTTCTTAATTGAAGTAGGAAATAGCGCAAAATTGTGTTGTGCAGCAAACGTCATATAGGACATTCTTTTTTTATTCTCTAGCTGTATAGATAGACCTTGCTTCTGTAATGGCATCAGTTTACATAATCCGGAAGAGTCCTCTCCAAGTTCAGCACCTTATCCCTTCAGGTTGGCCACTACTCTCTCTCTATTCTCCTGGATTGGGTTACTTTTTTTTGGCAATATTCAAAAGTAATCAGGCCTTTAGCGATTTCGGATCGCAAAAGGCCCAACTTTATTCGGGTGATTGATGGATCCTTAAAAAAATGAAGAACACTACGAATCTTAGCCTCTTCACCACCATTTTCTTCCCATGAAGGCTTATTTCTGCGAAGCACTTTCTTTTCAAACTTGTTTTTAATTACAGTGCACGCTGGCAGTTTCAATTGTTTTCTTCTCTCACCCCTAAATGGATCTAAACTTACACAAAAATGCGCCCTTATCATGTGCAGGGGGGCATGTTTGTCCAAGGTATGTGGAACTTATCCGTAGGCAAAAGGGTCATCCAAGCTACCATAATCCTCCAAAGGTGCCTCTTCAAGATATAAGGATCCTGTCCAGGAGTCGCAAGTATGACATAACATGCTCTCAAGGGCAAACCTGATGGAACTCGAATAGCTGAAACATGATTTACCTCGTTCATCCCGGTACAATTTTTTTTCTATTTCAAAAAGGCTGTAGCCTTAAGTCTTGTTCTATGACAGTGGCCGTGTGTCGGAGCCCTAGGCGAGTATTAAAAACTTTTTGATGGCCAACTAGAGACGCCGGAAAGGGTACTATAGATTTTTAATAGAACAACTGTCGCCCATCTTTAACTTCCCCAATGATTTATAGAAGTGCTAAATCCTTTTCTCAATGATGACTGACAGTAATTCTGACAGCCACCGGCTCTGTACCTAAACTTTTCTCAATGATCACTGACATCTAGACATTTAACCGGCTTTGACCCTAAAATTTTAGAATTACAAAGGGGAATTTCAAATCATATTTGAAATACAGATTTCTTGGTTTAAAAATGATCACATTATAAATGCGATTAGTAAACATCTAATCCTGTAAAGTATGTTTTATTCTATAGTTAAACATTAAGAAAAAAGTGCAAATTGAAAAAAATCAATAAATTTGCACATTTCTATAAGCACGTGGACTATTTCATATTTTTTACAAAAATGGGGTAAGTTAATAAATATTTTATTTTTATAATATAAATTCTTTATTCAAATGTATGCAAATTAAAACTATGTACTAATTATAAAATATTCATTCCCTTCGATGTGCTCTTCATTAAGTGTATATATAAACGAAAATTATAGTATAGGCATATTGTATTTAAACAAATAAAGAAATATCTGTGTTTTCCTGTAATTCTATGCATAGGGTATTCGATTTTTGAATTTAAGAAAAAAAAAGATTTTTGTACAGAATTATATCATTGTTTATATTTAACCGAATAAAAGCTGTTTCTTAACTGAATTTTTTAATATCTATAAACTTTTCTTTTTGAATGAGATAGAACCAATTAGTTGTAGAGAACTTCCCTGGGAAATATCTTCGTTTGTCATCATAGCACGCTACTTTTTCCAGTGGCAGCCGGTGAAAATTTTAAATGGGGTGCTGCTCTTACTGTATAAGAAGTATATTTTTTTGAATATGTGGATGGGTCCACAATGCTGGATAACATCTGGTATTTTATCCGTCGTAGCATGCATATTCCTTTTGTTCCTGACCGGTTTCGGATTTTCATCCATCGTCAGAGAAAATTCACCAAGTTCCTGTAGTGAGTACATTTCAACCCAATGTTTCTGTTACACTCACACTTGCTGGTTTGTTGGTTGCTTGGTTGTATATATGTGCGGAAGGTTATAAGGTTATGTTACTATGTGTGTGTGTGTGTTTAATGACAAAATGGAATTATTATAAATTATAATTATACATTAGAACATAGTGTATAATAAATAGCATGTTTTGAAGGATACTTTATAATTAGATTTTTCTTCTTTCTTTTTTTTTTATTTATTTTCTTTTTTAAATTTAAGGCGTCGCAACATCTGTGATCATTTGCGCCCGGAGCCTTCTCAGTGCACTGCCGGCCTCCGGACAGTGTTTCTCCCGTTACACATCACTGTCCATCACCGCACTGTCACATCAGCTGTAGGGGGCTCCTAGGAAGAGAAAATCTAAGGGTAGCACGGCTGGATTCGAACCCGTGATCTCCGCGTTGCTAGACCAGCGCGCGTCCACTGAGCTAATCCCTTCCCTAATAATTAGATTTTAATAGTGGCAATAAGTTTGCTCGAATGTTTTATCAAGTCATTTTTATTAGGGAGGGCGATAAGAAATTTCAGGAGTAAGAATACTGCACTGATAAAGTTTGAAGAAAGGCAATGCAAAGTTTATGGACAGTCAAAAGCTTGTACAAATACTAAATAAACGTGAAATCCAAGCAAGGTTAATACAATTAAATATGTAGGTAAATTGATATGTAAGAAGGTTAACAGCAAACGGTAAATTGGAGATGATATTAAAATAAATAATCAAATATATTCGTTTTTATTTACCATGCTTGTTTTTAATATTAATTTATGTTTAAATAAAATTTAGAATATGTTGAGCGAGATGTCGAGGTGGCATTTGTTAAGGTATTTTTTAATAGGGCGCGATAGGTAATTTCAAAAGTATATCATTGCAAGTAATTTGTATTTTTAATCGTGGGTAGAAGAGATTTGGTTCCACAGGCTAGAATTTAATAAGATGTGCATGTACCATGCATTTGTTGTTGGTGTGTATGTGTGTGAACGTATATTTTATAAGTGCATTTTGTTATGTGTATATATATGCATAGATCCTTTATGTGGTATGTTTGTTCTATAGTTAGATGTGAGGAATGACCTTAAAGAGTGTGTCTGAGTTATAGTTTATTTGGTCATTCATTATGTTTTTGTGGATAGTCTTATGTTTCTATATTTCTATTCTTTCTGGAGTATCCATTCGTCTTCCTTTTGTGCCTTGGTGTAATAGGACCATTGTTTTTTTCTATACTTTGTGGTTCGTGGTTGTTTTTTATAAGGTGGTTAGCCTAAGTTGAATCGTTGTTGTTGTATTTGTATGAGGGTAGGTGTTCTTTAAACCTGCGTTTGAGGCGTCTTCCGCTCTGGCCTACGTACGTGCAATTGCATTCGGGGCAAGAGAGTTTGTAAATACCACTTTTGTCATACAAAAGCTGGTTGTTTCTGTATGTGTGCATATTTGTTTACAAGTTTTTCTGAAGTGTGAAATTTCTGCTTCAAGTCTTTGAAGTGGCGCATAACATAAAGTGCGAATTCTTTATACGCAGATGGCCTTTTTATAGTATTGTGATGCCATTTACTTCGGCTTTACAACTGAACTTATTTTCAGTTTTTAGTTTTAACGCTTCTAACAACTGTTTGTAGTTAATTTGTTCTTTTAGGTAAATTAGTGAAGGAATTGAATTCATATCCTCTGATAATTGACTAAGTACTTCAAATTTAATTTGAGTACTTACTTGTGTGACTGTAGGGACCATATTAAATTCTCCAATAATTAAGCGTATGACCAGTGTTGCGTCTGTCAGTTCGCCTAGCTATTTCCTACTCCCGCTCACGCGCGCGGCCGCACGTGCGCCCTCTCTTCCGATCCGGAACCCCTGACGCCTGGCCATTTTCTGGTCTTTCGCCCCCTCACCGCGCCTCCTGAGCGCGATGTTTCCGCCCTCAATATCAATTGCCTATCCCGATGGCAACTGAGCCAGCGCATCCAACAGGACTTTTGGAAGCGTTGGCGTCAAGAGTACCTTCATACCCTTCAACAACGCACCAAGTGGCTCCTTCCTGCTACTGAGGTCGCACCATCAGGACAATGTTCCGCCGCGTCAGTGGCCTTTAGGCCGCATTACCGCAATTCACCCCGGACGTGACTCCATCAGTCGTGTCGCCGACGTCCATACCGCTTCCGGCACCATCCGCCGCCCGCTCGCCAAGCTCTGTCCGCTCCCGTCCCAGCGAACGCTGAAGACGAGTCTTCAGGGCGGGCGGGATGTTGCGTCTGTCAGTTCGCCTAGCTATTTCCTACTCCCGCTCACGCGCGCGGCCGCACATGCGTGCGTGTGCCTTCTCAGAACCCACGCCATCCGCTTCCCTTTAGTTTTTCTTCTAATATTGTGCAGCAATCCTTTCTCCCTTAGTTTCCCCACCACTTCCGCTTGCACATCCGACCAACGCCGTGTGTTCTGGCTTACTTACCTTCTATCTCTCGCCAACACAAGTTCGTTTACCGCTTCTGCTTCTGTAGTGAGTAGTGTATTGAGAATTCACCCTTTATATTTCGCCCTGCAAGTGGTTATACGCGCCTTTGAATTGAGTGAGACTGTATTCGCGCCTACGCCTTGCACCATCGTTATAAGAGTCTACCTTCCGCGCCCAGGTTGTTGCGCCACCAACCGCCGATTACACAGCCGATCGCCGCCGCTATCGAACACTCTCACCTCTCTTCTTCTACGCCTCAATTCCTTTATCTCATTACTCCTTTGCCCCCACTCACTCATCCATACACCACACACACACACGCCATATCTTCCTTAACCGCCCACCTATCGCCTCAACTTCGCCGCTTGCGCATTCAACATCACCACTGTCA
>JAAEAF010002773.1:0-20771 GCA_011037195.1 Triatoma infestans | reverse complement strand
CCCTCCCCCCCGGAGGAAGTCGTTCGTTTAGGTGGGGTTAATCCCACCATTGTATCACACCCACTGGAAGTGGGAATGATAGTTGGCAGCCTTTTGGCTACCAGTGCCCCTTGAGGGGCGTTTTGTTTAGATGATGGGATTTCTCCCACCTTGCTAATAGCTCCTCCCATGGCTGGGGAAGAGCTAGATGGTGGGATTTCTCCCACCTTTACAATGGTTCCCCTTAAGGCCGGGGATGGACCTTTTTGTTGTTGCCCCTGGGTATGTACAGGGGCTGTGATTAAGTGTGCCACTGATAGGGGCGCCCTCAATTTCTCGGCATAAGATACTTCCTTCGTTGCGTATGACTTGCTTTCAACAATTGCCCTTGCTTCATGGTAAGGCAATTGTTGAAGAGTCTTAACTTTTTGAATTTCCTTTTCTTTGGTTAAACCCCGAGGACCTGGCGCTATGTTCTCCGCCACAGTTCACACATGTTGTAGGTGGTGTGCATTCACCGTCGTGCTTGGTTTTACCGCATTCGCAAATTGCCTCTGTTACCTTGCATTTTGTCGAAGTATGCCCAAACTTTTGGCATTTAAAGCATCTCATAGGAGATGGTATGTAAGGGCGTACTTTCAATTTATAGAATGCGGCATCTACAATCTGTGGCGGTCGTGGTCGGTCAAACGTGAGGACAAGGGAAGCAGTGTCAACTAAGGATCCATCCTGCTTCCGTTTTATTCGCCTCACCTCTACCACACCCTGGTCGGCCAGACCCTCTTTAATATCCTCTATACTACTGTTGAGGAAGTCCCTACAAGTGATTACTCCTTGAGAAGTATTTAAACGTTTGTGGGGCTGGCTTCCAATTCAGCATCCATGTATTTCTGTAGATTCATGATGGCACCGATTTGACTACGTTTATCTGCTTCAATGCAAATAGAACCATCGTTGAGTTTCCTGATGCTTTTCGTTTTACCCAAAGTACTTTTAAAAAATTTATAAAGTTTGAATGAACATTCATTGGAGAATGTTCCCTCTTTCTTTTTTATTACAAAAAAACGACCCCAATTTTCTCTTTCTAAGTCTAAAAACAATTCTGAACTTACCTCTCTTTCCTTCCGGTTGCCACCCCTAGCTTTCTTCCTCGGCGGGGAAGAGGGGATATATGGTTGCAGTGTAACCTGCATACCAGTAGATGATGTTCCAGATGTGTTGTCCATTTTCAAGCCTTGTCGATTGCCATTTATTTCAGTCGGTTGGGAAATTGATGACATGGTAGAGGAAGTTGTTATGGGAAGGTTATAGGATGTCGGGAAGGGATTGTTTGGTAAAGGGTGAGGATAGGTTGTAGGTAAGGCGGAAAAAGTTGGGATAGGCCCAGGAATGAAATTTTGATTATCCATAATAATCAATAGGGATTCATCGAAGCACGTGGTCCCGCCTCCTCGGACGATCAAATGTACCCGGTTACTGTCCGGGTAGACCATCGCACCTCGATATAGTCAGGTGCCGCGGAAGACAGCGTTCCAATACTGAAGCATCGACCCGTGCCCCCGCGGCCCCCCTCCTAACCCTAGGAACCCGCCTGAGGCGGAATTCCCTAGCCTTCCTGGAGTCGGGCTATCCCCCAGGTAGAGCTCTCGGGTGAAGCCAAGGCCAAAGACATGTGTTGGGATCGGACGCCCGCAGGTCGTCGTCTCCCTCAATGCCCAGGATCCCCTTTTCCACCCTAGCTCCAGAGCCTCGTGCCGGCAAGCACGAGGGAGAGATATTTATACTCCGAGCTCTCAACGAGTGCGTGTCCTTGTTCATGCAGTGTGTGTGGTCGTCTGTAAAGTGTCAAGTGTTCAGGTGTGAGTGAATGTGTGTGGTGGGTAGCTCAAGTTTACCTGTGGGTGCGCTGAACCCAAGTAGCTGCACACATCAACTACCTCTGCAGGTCCTATGTGTAGTGTGTAGTGTTAAGGATGTCAGTATGAGCGTATTGTAGTGTTGTTAGGCTGGGAAACCCGCAGGGACGCCTAGATCCCTGAAGAAGTGGCTAGTCCACTTCCCCCTACGGGTTATTGTTATATACTGAATTTTTTTTTAAAGAATTACCTCTGTATTTAAATCTATCTATATAAATAGGAAAAAAGGAAATGTCAAGTGTACGTAAACAGCAAATCTCTGAGAATTAATCGCTCAGGTTGTGCAAATTATATATGTTGTGTGAGCTAAGTTATAGATTTACTGCTATCGAAGAAAAGTACTATTTTATTATAAATTTTATTCCTCATTAATTACAGATCTTGCTCGAACTGGCCTCCACCATTAGAGAAGTATTTCTTTGGTCTTAAGGTACAATTGGCAGGAAAAAAGCATGTGTATGCATCTCTAATGATGGGGGCGAGTTCGAGCAAGATCTGTAATTAATGAGGAGTAAAATTTATAATAAAATACTTCTCTTCCGCGGTATTGCCCTTATAAATACACTGACTAAACTATTAACTCAGATGTTGTCCAACAGATTAACGCGATGGGCGGAGACTAATGGTGTCATCCCTGAGGAGCAGTGCGGGTTCAGGGCGGGACGCGGCTGTGTTGACGCAATTTTTAAATTATCTTCCGTGATAAATTTACAACTCAGAATAAATAAAAGACAACTTTATGTTGTTTTTGTTGACTTCAGACGTGCCTTCGACTCTGTGCCGCACGACCTCCTCTGGTTGAAACTATTCAAGGTGGGTATGAGTACAAAAGCCATTAGACTTATTAAACAGTTATACGATTCTGCGAGAATGTTCATTAGTGGTAACTCTGGGCAGTCTCGGGAAATTGGTGTCTCATCTGGCGTACTGCAAGGTGAAGTATTAAGCTCATTACTATTCAATATTTATATAGCAAATTTAGTGGAGTATTTCACTTGTAACGGGGCGCAGGGTGTTGGCATTGATTCTTCACGGGACTTGCTCATGCTTTTATACGCCGACGATCTGGCTATTATTGGATATTCCTGGCAAGATATTCAAAAGAAATTAAGAATTTTAGAAAATTATTGTCGCGAAAATGGTTTAAAAGTTAAAAATAAAAAAACCGTAATTGTTCCTTTTAAAAAAAGTGGGAAACTCTCAAATATTAAAGACCTCTATTTCGAAGGCTCTGCCCTAGAAATTCAGAAGACATTCATTTATCTAGGAATTCCCTTTTCGTCTTCTGGTAAATTTGCCCGTTCGCAGTCCATTTTGTCACTAAAAGCTCCCATTCTATACCTATTGTCCTAAATATTCTAAATTCAATTAAGAGTGATACTTGGCAATCCAAGATATACCTCTTTGATAGTCTAGTCACAAATGTCCTGATGTATGGATCCGAGGTTTGGGCCGCTCCGTATGACGAATTAGTTGAAAGGATACAGATTAGATTTTTGAAATCACTTCTACACCTTCCACGATCTATGCCCGACGCATATGTCCGATTAGAGACAGGAAGAGTTCACTTGAAGTTAAGAATTTTTAAACAATTATTAAGATGGTGGCTCAAACTTCTATTAATGCCTAGTGATCGGCTACCAAAAATCTGTTACTGCAGGTTGCTAGAACTTTTTGAAAATAGTAAGATCCCTTTTAACTGGTGTCATATGGTCAGAGCTTACTTGTTAGAAATAGGAGCTGATGACATCTGGAATGCCCAGGATCCTCAGCTACTGTATCGTTCTCTTCCAAGTCTATTAGAGTCATTTAAAAATAATTTGATATCTAAAGATGTATCTAGGGTAATCTCATCATCATATAATCGAGTATTTAGAAATATAAGTACGTTGGGACTCGGAGAACCTTATATTTCACTACAGTGCCATATTAATAAGCTAAGAGTATGTGCCCAATTAAGATTGTTTAGTGACAAGTTTTGTAGAATTTATCTTAATAATATAACATACAGATTTGATCCTGATCAGTTATGCCCTTTATGTAAATCTGGTAATGACAGCATAGGTCACTTCCTGTTATTTTGTCCCACGTTAAATCACTTTAGACAGTTATATCTCTCGATTTATATTTCAAACCCATTAAATGATGAATCTCTATCTAACCTACTAGTAATAGAGTCTCATACTAAAGTCAATAATCTTTTTCATTATGTACAAAAGTCATTAAAGTTAAAGAACTTAATCAAACTTGATTAGTTATTTTCTTTATTTTACATTGGATACAATAATCTTATCATAGTTAATAATTTTGGTTCTGTATTTCTTATTGTTATTATTCATAAGAAGAATGTACTTCATTTTGCCTCTTTTGTTACTGTATTATTTTATAATTTTTCTTTATATAATATCTTTTTTGTAAAAGACTCAACCCTTGCTGTAAGATCTTAAAAGCAATAAAGAATTGATTGATTGATACTTTTCTTCTTATTCAATCAAAAAACCGTTATAATATCATTTTCAATTTTTTTTTATAGGAATCATGTTTTCATTCATAACTTGTAAAATATCGCTCACAGAAATAAACCGTTTAAATAAATTTTTCTCACAAAAAATAGAGGAATCTATTTTTTTTAAATAAAAACCACACCACCCCATTTGAAAAAATGATGTTGGTGCCTGTGTCTCGCTTCTGGAAGCACCGAAACAAATTTACAAATTAAATTTGGATTTCTAACAAAAACAACTACGGGGACATGTATTTTTCAGTTTTTTTCTAAGCTATCTTAGTTTCCGAGAAAAAGTTGTTATCCATATACCCAGTAAAACCGGCCGGGTACAGCTAGTGTTAAATAAAATTCAAATTCTTTTATGTAAATCCATCCAAATAAACCAAATCATAATAAAGCAATAACTACATTTTATGAAGATATCAAGTTCACCTAAAAAGATACAAAACAAAAAAAAAATGAAGGAAGGCGTATAAATATAAACGAGGCAGTAAATAGTAGAATATATTATTATATTATAAATAATATTGTATAAATAATATAATATAATAATATAAAAATATACATATATAATATAAAATACATATTAATTATAATTAATATATTATTATATTATAATATAATATTAATATATATTGTATAAATACTGATAATTATATATATATTTTAAAAAATCCAATATATAATACTATAAAAGAATTATATTATAATACAAAATAATATTAATTATAATAAAATAATTATTTATATTATAAGATATCTGAATATATCTTGTATATACAAGATATAATACTATAAAAAGAAATATTACATATAAATAAATAGTAATTTATAAAATATATTATTATATTCTAATATAATATTGTATAAAGACTTATAATAATATAAAAATATAGATAGTATAGAAAACCTATTAATTTAATAAAATATATTATTATATTATAACATAGTACATTATAAAGAGTACAATAACGAAGTAAAGAGTATAATATTAACGAAGTAAATGTTTTAAATAAACTAAGTGAGAATAAATGCTAAGCTTTAATGTCCAAGTCATTATCTCCCATTATCAGGACCCGGCTGTCACGCACTCTGCGCGTGTCTGCTCGCAGTTTACAAATTAAGCCTTTATATATCTATCACAGCCAGTTGTAACAATACAAGCGCGCGCTGAAAGTTACCTTTAAATTTGGGGTGGTGGTGGTGGTTGGTGTATACTCTAGCTATATATGTTAAATTGAATACAACCTAGTAAATATGCAAACTAATCAAGGAAACCTAGTATTGATTACATTCTTGTTGGGCTACCGTTAGTTTCATCATTTTGCTTGTTTAAAATATATACTGGCAAAATAAGTTCCACAAATTTTCTGTTCATTTTTCTTTCTTGTCAGGAAACCATTTTGTTCCAGGATTGCAATATGGATGGATATCCATAGTTAAGTGGTTTTATTAGTTTAATTATTGATAATGATGATTACGATAATAAAAATCTGGCGAGTAAATTCTCTATATCTTTCTTATGGCATTAGTTCAGAATGTTTACAATATAATTAATTTCTTCTCCAATAGCACCTTCATTTTCTCAGGCGATTGAAGTCCCTCTCAGTATCGAAAAAACAGCCTATCGCAAACTCCTTAGATTTCCAGAGAGTGTTTAATCCTTCCTACCAAGTTGTGTAAAGCCGTCTCGGTAGATCTTCTCGGTAGGTAAACGATGTTGATTATTACTGCGGAGAGTACTTTTTCTACAAAATTCCTGCATTAAGCACAGATAAACCAGCCTCTCAAATCCTTTCAACATGGAGGAGGTTTGAATAGATGGGTCTGTATGCCTTAGGGCCTAAATAATCCAATTTCCCAGGTTTGGGAATGAATGTGTGTGTGATTCTCCAAAACTAAGGGATAGAGCTTGACGAAAGTTTGTCCCTTATTACATCTAACTATGTATTGCCATACATGTTCCAATTTCGCTTGCAAGACGACTGGATATAGGTCATCCATCATGGCGACTTAAACTTGCCAAAGGCACCGATTGTCCAGCGTCCCTCACAAAGAAAATAACGTAACCATGGCAAATATCTATTCACCAGTATCATTAACACCACGTCGTAGTTGCGGGCACTCTGTCTATTGGTCTATCTTATTACTATCCATCGAGAGAGTTTGTCGATTGGCATAACTTCAACGGTGGACACTAGGGGTATATTTTTGTAGTGATTCATAACAGAGTTTCATTTTCTATACAAGGTGTTTATGAGGTCATTTTTTTCGTATTTATGAGTTGTAATTGAGTGAAAAAAATGTCAATTTCCTTGGTAACTCCAAGACATGTGTTTGCAGACAAAATTTCGTCCAAAATTCTCGTCTTCAGGATTTTCCTACAGAATAGAGCCCTGTTTAACACTATTATTTTATATCACTGTGATTCTATGGCAAAGTCTACTATTGCCGATTTAGCTAGTCATTGTTTCTCAAAGTAGCTAATTCATTGTTCTCCCATACCTTAAATCTTAGTATTAGGTTCTTAGTTTAAAATTTTAAGTAAGTATTATAATTATAGTGCAATATAAGAATACGAGAAGTCCAGCCAAAAATAGAAGAGAAAAATCATGCATACTCACCTGGAGAAGGCGATAAAAAAATACAAAGCGTTAAACTACAATGGAACGCTAAGTCTAAAGTTAGATCTCTTGATTACGCTACATACAACCAGGAAGCGAAGATAAAAAAATTGAAACAGTCAAACTTGTCTTTTTAGTATAAAGCAAAACCTAAAGTTGAATCAAAAGGTTAATATCAAACATGTTGCCAGTGGTGGAAGTGTAAAGATTGAAGTTCAGAAATTAGAGATAAAATCACAAAGCAAAATTGGATCATTAGATAATGTAAAACATAAACCAGGTGGAGGTGATAAAAAGATATATGGTGATAAAAATTATTTGAAACAAATGGCAGGATCAACCAGCGATATTAATAGCACTCCCAATCAGGTTTGTTTAGTGTTGTTTTTCTTTATTTATTATGATTGTTATTAATAAATATATAAATATTATTTTTTTTTTTTTTTACACCTTCTTCTTAACTCTATATAAACCAATTTTGTTTATGCTTCAAACCATACAAAGTAAAACTAGTTTTGCCAAATTTTCTTGAAGTCATCTTAAAGAAAGCACTTTAAGTGTCAGATCAACCGAATTTTAACCCTAGTCTATTTAAAAAATGTGTAGGGGTTTTGGTGAGCTATATCTCCACTCTAGCGGAGAGAAACAGCCCCTCTCGCACAGAGAGGAGAGACTCGGCCAGTATATATATATATATATATATATATATAAGAGATGGACAGTCAGAGAATCATTGTGTGAATTCAGTTTTACACATCAGAATCATTCTGTTGATTTACACATCAGTTTAACATCACTCCGTACATATCATTTTAGCCACGTCAGTCTGTCAGTTCAGTTCAGTTCAGTTCTAAACTCTGCAGTGTAAAGTCCTTGGCAGTCAGTCACATACATATATATCAAATTATATATCTTATACCCATCTTAAGGTGTTATTTATCACTCATCAAGCAACAACCAACATCTCCTCACAACACCCTTAAAAATGGAATCCTTACTAAGGTTCAAAAACATTTGAAACACAATTTGCCTGTCCTTTGAAATGCTTTGTTCCCTGGGCTTCTCATTGTTTTTTTTATCTCTCCTTATTCTCATAACCCATCCATATTTTATCTCAATAACAAGCTGGTCCAAAAAAAAAAGGAACTTTGTTATTCGGGAATAAGCAGCACTAAATAAAAACAGATAATGATTGTGTTTCTTCTGGTGCGGAATGCAAAGGATATCAAAATCTACTTTATTTTTTCCTTTGTGCAATGAGATGATTTTCGATGATCACATGAACATAATCAAACGAGTACTTACCACTAATTCATTCTTTCAGGAGATCATTGCCTAAGGTTTTGGTCTGTCCGAAAGAGAATCCCTTACCAAATTTCTCAAAACATCTGCGACTTGTGCGTTCGTAATATAATAAATCAGGTTAATGTCAGAGATATTTTCCGTGATAGCCTGCTACTTTTGTGGTCATCAACCGGTTTCGAGCGTTCGCCCATCATCACGATCACTGTTTTTGTCAAACAGTGTAATAACATAGACATGTCTATGTGTGATAAAAACATCCTGATGATGGGCGAACGCCTGAAACCGATCGATGACCACACAAAGCAGGCTATCATGGAAAATATCTCAGATGATAAATCAACAGAACCAAAGATGTCTATAAGAGAAATATCAAATGATGGTTTGAGAACACCCGATACAAAACCAACTGATCAATATTTCCACCAATTAAATGGTGGAAAAAAATACACAAGGGTCAGCTAAAAGTGAAAATCACGTTGTAACACAATCTATGGACAGTCTTTTCGAACAGTTTACACAGCAATTTCAACGCGCCAGCAACCAACTGCTACCCTTCTCTTCATTGTCTCTAAAATCTCTCGCTACCAATTTCCAATGTTCGTGTAAAGTCCTGACAGTTTGTATTAGTTTCTCATTATACAGTGTTCAGCATTATTTTCAGTTTATTTCTGTTTATAAACACAATTTTCATCTTCTTGTAATGACATGGCAAGGTCATAGCAATGATAAACCTTCACAACACATAACGAAAGAAAGAATAATTTATAACTAGTGGCCTAGCCGGCCGCTGTCTTTAAGACAAGGCCGCGGCCAAACAAACGAAACCAAGGGTCAATATTTTACATCAAAGCAAGCACCGATAAGCTGGCCACTGACCTAAATCGCTGGTCACGGAACTAACCAAGGTCGCACACTAGGACACATGTCTTGGTGTGAGTGTTGCTAACACTGATATAAACTTCGCCCCATTGAAAGAGGGGATGATTATACTTCAGTAAGTCTTCAAGATCATTATACGAGCAGCAGTTCCGCGTCCCTGTACAGTTTTTATTTGTACTTATTTCCTTAGTTGTGCATCTTAGTTCATTTATTTTAATCATTCTAAATTATTAGTTATTTATCTCCTATTTATTTCTTGTTAATAGTTACCATTACTCACGTTTAAATTATTGTACAAATATAGTCTATTTTTATAAATTCCGTGTTAATAATTCGAGCCCTAACTTCCAAAAATCTCTAAACTAACTTCCGCCCTCTTAAAGACCACTACTACATACCATAGGAATCACAATAAACGATTCCACTACATTCTCATACCCAGTATACAGTAAAAAGTTCTTTTATTAGTTTATTTATTTCTCCTTATTTCCTGCTTCCGACCTATCAAAATTGCACTACATTATCAAATTATTGTGGACCTTTAAGGAAATCTCTGCTAGTGAAAAGTAATCTAATAGAAATAGCCAAACTAAAGCAAAACCTGAAAGTCCCTCAATTGGCGTGGTGGGTATGGCACAAAATGCAAGCGAAATAACAGCAAAAAGAAACAAAAAACCAAATCAACCAAAATAAAATGATTTAACATGAAATGTGAAAAGTTTATAAATAAAGTTTGATAAAAAGTATTAAATACTTTAGTAGGAAAACGCGCGATATGGTTTGAAAATAACACCAAACTGTGAAGGTTTTATTTAAAATGGTGGCACACGCACTAACTCTCCCCACCCTTTTTTTTGCCCATTTTTTTTTTTTTTTTTTTTTAGCCACACAGATACGGGAGAATGTTTTATAACTACTGTAATTATGCTAATAAAATTTAGATATACTACCCCATACTGCTCTTTAGTTTATTTTATCTCTTACTAAATTAAGTTAATTTAACAAATTTTCAATGTTTTGAAATTTATATAAACTTAAATGGATAGTAGCACTCTTTTTTAATTGGTGTAATTAACACTTAATTATTTATTTAAAAGTATTATTTACTGAATATTATTTTTATAGTTAGGTTTGTTATTATTTAATTTTTTTCTTTTCATTTGAAAAATGTTGTATTGCGATCGTGTGAAATTGTTATTTATTTTAGACCTATATGTGGAAGTTGTTCTATATTTTAGAAAAATATATTGCTAAGTATGAAAAATAAATAATAATGTATACAAATATATAAAATTCAGGACCCACTCACTTTTCGGCAAAATTTTTTTTTTTTTTTTTGGCGGGGGGGGGGCAACGCACTGCGACCTTGATCAGGTCTATTGTGCTATGCCCCCTGGGTGCCACACAGGCCTGCCCATAGCACCCGAACGGATGTCCAATTGAACATCCGTTCTACAGCACCTGCATCAGGTTAAGATCCCTGAGGAATCCTAATACCCTGACGGGCTCTAGAGAGGGTATATCCCCTCCTCCACCTGGTGTCCTCCACAGTCTGTTAGGAGATGTAGTGGAGTTTCCTCCAACTCCCCACAGAATCTGCATGAGCTGTCACTTTCCAAACCCAGCTTCACCAGGTGTCCTCTAAGTCGGCCATGCCCTGTGAGGAAACCCGTAAGAACGCGAAGCTTGTTCTTGCTCAATCCAATGCAGGCCTCCGACCTTCGTTGGTTATAATTTCCCAAGCAGATCTTGGCCTGGCGCAAACCAAGGAGGGAGTACCAGAGTTGAGATCTCTTCGTCTCCTCCTCACTCCTAAGTTCCTCCACAAAAAGGTTCCGGCCCCAGAAGTGGGGTCATAGCGCCTATCTTGGCCAGGGCGTCGGCCGTCTCATTCCCTTCAATGCCAACATGCCCCGGCACCCACCAGAGTGCAGCTTTGTTCCTGCTGCCCAGATCGTTAAGTTTATCCAGGTATTCCCAAACCATTTTAGAGTTAATAGCTGGTGCACCCAGAGCTCCAATGGCTGCTTGACTATCGGAAAGGATTACAGTCTCCTGATTCCTGAATTCGCTATCGAGGTTAAATTGAATACATCTTCCGATAGCGTATATCTCCGCCTGGTTCGTAAAATCTTTTATCAATATTTTTTTTTTTTAATTTAAAGTGCGTCATCAACATCTATGGTCATTAGCGCCCGGAGCCCTCTCAGTCACTGCCGGCCTTCGGACAGTGTTCTATCATTACAGACAACGCTGTCCTTCACCGGGCAGTGAGGTGTTGGGGCTCCTAGGAAGAAAAAATCTAAGGGCAACACACTGGACTCAAACCAGGGTCCTCCGCGTGGGAGTCCAGTGCGCTAACCACTGAACTAATCCCTTCCTCTCATCAATATTGCTTACTGGTGGGTTCTGAAGAAGGACAGTGAAGTGTGACTTAATGGAACCCAAGTACTCCGGCATCTTTATAAGGACGTTGACACGGTGACCTTCATTTAGTAAAAAAGATGGCTTGGCAACCATTGAAAGAATACCGCCAATAGACTGTCACGTCCGCTTATGTATGGGAAAAAATTAGAAGAAAGAATGAAAACCGGTTGACCTAGAAATAGATGGCTGGACGATGTGGAGGAAGTGTTGATAATTATTTCTTTCTTCATAATTTAAGGTGCGCTAACATTTATGTTCATTTGCGCCCGGAGCTTACTCAGTGCACTGCCAGCCCCTGAACAGGGTTCTCTCGTAACAGACAACACTGTCCATCACCGGACAGTGAGGTGTAAAGGCTCCTAGTAAGAGGCAGAACCCAGGACCTCCGCGTTACTAGTCTAGCGTACTACCGCTGAGCTAATCCCTAGGAATAGCTGATAAGAATGGATATTAGGAGATGAAAAGTGAAGACATTGCACCAATGCAAATTGAATATAGTAATTGGGGAAGCGGGTTGCTTTGGAGGTGGGCAACCCAGATATTTGTCCGGGGCGCCAAAATATAGGGGCGCCATTTTGGCTGTAAGTGTGAGAAAAATATTAATGTGTTAGATACTCAATTATTAGAAAATTTCACATACCGATTTTTTTCGTTCGCTAAAAATTTACGCTGCGCAGTATATTTATATTGTTTATGTCTAAAAGCTAAAAATATTTATACTATTATTGCAAAATTAATGTAGAATTTGTAAAGGACGATGCAATGAACTTGTTTGAACATGTATATACTTCTCTGAACAGAATAGTCTTAGCACGCGAGCAGAGCGCTGCTTCAGCTTGTGTTTAAACATACATAGACTTGCTTTAAAAAAATATGTATATATATTCTTAAGGGGCGGCAATTTGTCTTTTGGTCCGGGGCGACGTAAACGCTAGAGCGGGCGCTGCTGGAGGACGTAGTAAGAATAAAAGCATAATTTCATTAGGAGAACTAGAGAACTCTAGTCAAATTTGTTGAGTTCCCAATTTACTATATAATTTTTTTTGTATAGCTTTTGGTTAATTTTTTAATTTTTTAATTTTATTTAAACTTGTTAATCCAAATTATAAGTATTTCTATAAGGAAGCCAATTACTTTTATTTTAGAAAATTTTGTGGCTAGCCAATCATTTTTAATTTATTCTGGAATGTTTTATTTTCCTTTGTCAACAGATTATTCAAATAAGGGAGCCAATAAAATGCTTGAAATATAATATTCCTAGAAGTGATAATGATTGAAAAGAAGTGAAATGCACAGCCTACTTTTTTTTCCTCATATTTAATATTTTTCTAGTCTTTATAGACGAGTATTTAGGAATTTATTTTATTGTTCTATGAAATGCTAGATTAAAGTTCCAGAGGGCCATTTCAGTACTAATATATGAAGAGTGAGAGGTGATGTATTGTTTTCTTTGATGTACGGTTAAGTGTCGGTCCAGAGTCAATGGGATCGGTTCTCTGTGAACTAAGATCAAACGGTTCCATTTTCATTCAATGCTGCACACATACACTTACGCGCGCCTACACTAAAGCAATTGAAATTGTTATCCAAGAACGCTCAATAACTATGCATCCGTTACATACATATATATGTTATGTACATTCCAATTGGGAATTCATACAAATCGGTTTTCACATGCTAGATAAATCTATTCAAATGTAATTCTTTTTTTCTTTTTTACTTTCTCTTACTCCCCTAGCAAGAGAAGTATTGTAATCGTGGTAAATTTTCGATTTCGAGTTTTCACCGGAAATATCCGTTTTGAGGTCCCCTGAGTCCAAAAAAGTGGTTTTTAGCAAATGGCCTGTGTGTATGTGTGTATGCCTGTGAACAGAATAGCTCAAAAACGAAAAACCGTAGAAAGTTGAAACTTGAAATTCCGTTTAGGTATCACCATGTACGTTACCTGTCAAAATTCCTCAACCGAAAGTACCACTTTACTAGTTGGTTTTTTTTTGCGTTTTTCTCAAAAATGGCTGCGCCGATTTTCTTTAAACTTGACATATAAACTACACATACAAAGAGCTACAACTTTTATTTGATACATTTCTCTGGGAAAATTCATTTAAGGGCAGTTATAGGGGCGAGGTGGGGTTAGGTTTTCATTTCAAAGTGCTATTTCAGTTTATTAGACAATTCTGTCATCTAATAATATGACATTCTAAATAAATATACAAGTGACTTGAATGGTCATTACTAGCGATGTAATATGGTGATACATCAATGTTTAGGAAGGAAATTACTTTTTACTGTGCGCATCATGTTTGCTTGTTTTTGGATGAAACCATTTACAGCAGTTCATTAAACTTTGCTGGTGACATTCGCAGTATATTTTTAACTGGTTTTAGAAGTGCCAGGGCATGTTAGCATTGAAGGGAATGAGATGGCCGACCTCTGGCAAAGATAAGTGATGCATCCCCGCTTCTATAGTCTGAAACTTTTTGTGGGATCAGTGACCGGTTTCTCTTGGAAGAACTTAGGAAGGAGCCTCTTCCTTGAGGAGGAGTTGAGACCTCTTTACCTCTTCAGGTAATTAGGTTCTCAACCATGGAACTCCCTCCCCTGACTGAGGAAGGCTAAGATCTACCTGGGAAATTATAACCAACTGAGATCGGTTGTCCTCACGGGGCATTGTCGGCTCAGAGGACACCTGGTGAAGCTGGATCTGGAGAGTGACAGAACATGCAGATTTGTGGGGAGATGGAAGAAACTCTATCACATCTTCTAGGAAATTACGAGGCTGCCACTCAGAGAAGACCACGCCAATTGAGGGACTTTCAGGTTCTGCTTAAGTTTGGCTATTTCTATTAGATTACTTTTCACTAGCAAGTATTTCCTTAATGGTCTACAATAATTTGATAATGTAGGGCAATTTTGATAGGTCGGAAGCAGGAAATAAGAAGAGAAATAAATAAAGTAATAAAAGCACTTTTTACTGTATAATGGTTATGAGAAGGTGAAAATTGGTTTATAAGAAGAAATAAACTGGAAATAATGTTGAACACTGTATATAGAGAAAGTAATAATCTGCCAGGACTTTACTTGAATATTGGAAATTGGTAGCGAGAGATTATAGAATGTGTGAAGAGAAGGGTAGCAGTTGGTTGCTGACGCGTTGTAACGGCTGTGGAAACTGTTCGAAAGACCGTCCATAGATTTTATTACAACGTGATTTTCATTTTTAGCTAATCCTTGTGTATTTTTTCTTATTTAATTGGTGGAAATTTTGTTCAGTTGGTTTTGTATCGGATGTTGTCAAACCATCATTTGATATTTCTCTTATAGACATCTTTGGTTCTGTTGATTTATCATCTGAGATATATGAGTTGAGAAAGAGGTTCAGAGAGCGCGCCATCATCGCAACGCGTCTGAGTCTGACTATTTCTGCTAACCTCGCAAAACGCTCGGAATTTCCCGTTTCCTTGAGAACTTCGGAGTAAAAAGTATATATGCAAAGTTGTGTAAAAATTTCAAGTCAATCCATCGACTACTTTTCGTGTTTTGTGGCCACAAACATACCGATGCTGAATTTTTATATATATAGAATTTGTAAAGGACGCTGCTTGAAGGGTAGAATAATTAATACAAGCGAATCCTCAGATTTCTGATTTTTTTTTAATCCAACTTCTCACATATCTGTTAGTATTAGCTAAAGTGGTGGCTGGATCTCATTTCACCGCGACCTAGGTGGACTATTGTGGGTCAGTATTAGCTAGGACAACTTCTAGGTTGGAGCTTTGTTGTCCAAGTTGAAGTTCATTACCCCATACATTGCAATAAACTTTACAAATAAGGTAATGCATAGTTGAAGTGCCGCTTGAAGGATGATAATAGAACTAGTGGGTCTAATGATTGGTGGCGAATTTGCTGAATAGGGGAATGGCTTGATTCCATTTCCAAATTCATCATAGCAGGCGTTTGCTATTGCCATGTTTTGCTGGCGCCAGCAGCTTCAGCGCTACTAAAATAAGCGAAAGGATTACAACTTTCAAGCACTTAGCTCACCTTATTCTACACCAAACACCCATCAGGAGCTACAAACAAAAAAAAAAATATATATATATATATAATATATTCTTAGCAGTATTCTAGCGCTTAATGCAGATACAAAATCAAGAATCTATAAGAAGCAATTAAAAAGCGACATTCAAGAGCGTTCAACTAGTAGAAAATAACTTTCAAAAAAAGTTATAACAAGCGACAACTTAAGTAATAACCCGGTGGCATCTCTCAACTTATGAAACCCTTTTCCTACAGGTCACAGAGTTTACTGTACCTGTTAACCAATCTAGTTAATTGTTGAACGATGGAAGAAGCAAGAATTATAACTAGGTACACACATTACTCTACGCTATTAACACGCACGGCTACTCAATTCTCTTATATACCATTTTCCTTTTTCAAGATTAGAATATAATCTATGATTATAAGTGTCAGTATGTCTATTATTTATCAACAACAATAACAACATCATCATCAGCCTGTTCCAAATACATTACATTAGCGACAGTAACATCTTAAAACTATTATTAGATTTAAATTGGCAAAGAAAGGAAAAGATTTACACAACTTTCTTAAAGTTCAACGTAGAGCTGCATCAAACTCCACCAAAAACTTACGTTAGCAAGTTAGGAAAGAAGAACAAGAAAAAAACCATTTTTAACAACTCACTACAATAGTAAAAATTCATGAAACTGGATAATGAATATAAAGATTATAAGAAATATTATTATTATTATCGGAAACGGGTGCCCAAAGGCGCGGGACCTAAGCCTATATGGCTCTTATCCCCCCGATACCCCCCGTAACCCCTTAATTAGTCTCCCCCGGTAACTTGCCGGTTAATCTACAATATCTCAAGATATCCCTAAACTCCAACTCGCCTAGACAATCCTGCGAGAGTGGTGTCCTCCCAAATATACGAAACCTAGTTCCAGCGAAACGGGGACACTGACATAAGTAGTGATACACCGTTTCCCTAACTCCGTCATCACAGTTCTGACAAATGGGACTCCGCGTCTTTCCTATGTTAAACAACGCGTCACTATTCCTACCAAGGTCCTCAAAACCGTCCTACTAAGAGACAGGAGATACTCCGAAATTCTCTGCTTACCTGCCTTTATAAATCTTTTAGCTTGGAGGCACCCCTGCGTGTCCCCCCAGCGTTTCTCCAAAGCTCTCGTCTCCCAAAGTCTAATCTGTTTGTCGCGAAACGTCTTTGTAACGGCCAGGGCTGGTTCAGGACCACAAAATGGTAATGATGATCCCTCCCTGGCCAGCCGATCCGCCCTCTCGTTGCCCTCTATTCCCGCATGTCCGGGTATCCAATAGAGATGCACCTTACCCCTCCGAGCCAAAGCGTTGAGCTTCCTCCGACATTCTCCCACTAATTTCGAACTCCACCAAGGCTTACTCAAAGCCCTTAGTGCGGCTTGGCTATCCGAGAAAATCCGCACTTCCTTGAACTCTCCCTGCCACTCCCCCACCAGGTGGCAGCATTCAATGATGCCCACCACCTCAGACTGAAAAACAGTGGCCAAGCCACCCAAGGCCACCGAACTCTCTTTATCCAGCTCCTGAAACCAGGCTCCCGCCCCCGACAGGCCAGTACCCTCCTGCCTAGAGCCATCTGAATAGCAACGAATAATGCCGCTGCCCGACTCCGTTGGCCTCGTAAGATTATCATCTCCTATACTGCCAATCGTAATCTCATAATCTCTCTCAAATCCCCATTTCTTGCTCTCAAGTTTGGATAGCAAAAATCGGTTTACTCGCCAAATTTTGTCCTCAATCCTAGTGTGATCCCCCCGGAAGGTTCTCACCCATTCTCCCTTGCACCTCATTCTGAGGTACCCTTTCATTACTGTTTACTGTTTACTTATAAGAAATATTTTACTGCTATAATTTTTGTCAAAGAAATCGAATCATTGTTTATTTTTAAATCGCATTATTTCGTATTTGATTATTTGTTGGATTGAAAAAATATATGTTGAAATAGACTTTTCCATTTTCTAAATTTAGTGTCAAGCATTAAAGGAAATCACCTCTTTTTACTTTCTCTTACTCCTAGTAAGGAGGAAGTATTGTAATCGTGTCAAATTTTCGATATCGAGTTTTTACCGGAAATATCCGTTTTGAGGTCCCCTGAGTCCAAAAAAGTTGTTTTTAGCAAATTGCCTGTGTGTGTTAAAACTGAAACTTAATATTCCGTTTAGGTATCACCATGCGATCTGACTGTGCGTTATCTGTCAAAATTCCTCAACCGGACGTACCACTTTACTAGTTTTTTTTTTACTTTTTTGCGTTTTTCTCAAAAATGGCTCCAACTATTTTCTTTAAACTTGCCACATCAACTACATATGCAAGGAGCTACAACTTTTATTTGAAACATTTCTCTGGAAAAATTGATTTAAGGGCCCTTCTGGTGGAGAGGTGGGGTTAGGTTATTATAGGTAAATAAAGGTATTAGGTAAATAAAGTGCTATTTCAGGTTATTACACAATTCGGTCATTTAAATAATGTTAATTAGAATTAAATATGTTGTTGAAATTCCGAGTTTGAGAAAAATCGGAAAACCGGAAGTGCTTTTTGTTTTAGCACTTTACTAAATGATTTTTTTCACTTTTTCGCGATTTTCTCAAAAATGACCCCGACGATTTTCTTGAAACTATACATATAAACTAAACATTTAAAGATCTACAACTTTTATAGAAAACATTTCTCTGGGAAAATTCATTTAAGGGCACTTTTAAGAGGGGGGGTAGAGCTTTCTCTAAAGTAGTATCATACTTGATTATACAACTCTATCATCCAAATGAAATTAATTATAAATAAATAAATGGCCAAAATTCCGAGTTTGAAGGAAATCAGTAAACCGGAAGTGCGCTTTTACTAAATAGTTTTTTTTTTCAGTTTTCGACAAATTTCATTAAATTTGGTGCACAAACTATAACATTTGTCAATTATAATTTTGAGAACTGGAGTAAGAGAAAGTTGTGTGAGTGTTTCACACCAGATTTTTTTTTTTTTTTTTTTTTCATAGAAGCATACAATGAGAATAGAGTTTTAAAAAAATTAAAAAGAAAAAGCAATAATTATTTAACGGCATAACGATTCGAGAGTTGGAATTCATGACTTGCTACGGAAGACCTTTCTAATCTAAATAAAATACCTCACCGCTTTTCCTACTATGTCCTCCTTGTCCATATATATATATATATATATCCATACCCGCATCTAAAACTGGTCCTTACTGAAGAGTAAGATAAACTTCTACTTTCACGAAAAAGCTGGCTCTTTTCTTTATGTGAAAAGCTTAAACTTTAGCTCTAAGTACTTTGCTTCTTCCTTTTGTGCATTAATCCTAAACTCTTCTTCTAGTTCTTCAAGTTCTTCTTCTTCTTCTTCTTCTACTACTTCAAGCTGTGACCATAAGACAAAAGAGGAACGAAAGAAAGAAAGTAAAAAAAAAACAGTAAAATATACAACCATAGAGGAATGCATTCACTCACTCATGACTGCACACAAGATACTTCTACTAACATATCTAAAGTCACACACTCTCACTCACTACAATAAATACACACAAACTCACACACAATAGTCGATTATATATTTCCTTTAAATCCTCGAAAGAATTTTTTTTTTTTTTTTTGTAGTTTCCTTTCCATTCCAAAACTACTGTGAGTAAAAAACCAAATATATGGGAAACCAAAGCAATTGTTTTTTTTTTTAACTTGAATATCTCGTTTGTTGAAGTTATCGTTTTTTTTAAATCAATATATAAACTGTTCTAAATATAATAATGACGCTATATATAAATCTGTATTTATTTGTTTGTTTTTTTTAAGAACGAGGAACATTCTACACAAACAAACAAACAATAAAAACCCAAAAAAAAAAAACCATAACGACACAAGCTTTCCATGATGTTGTTGCGATGTTTTTATCGGCGACGAAATTATCACGCTCTTTAGATCAGGCCTGGAGGTTTGCCTTGAAATATAGTTTTCCACTTTTTCTCATGATGTTTTAATAATTAAAGTCCCAAAAATCGGAAATATCACCTAACTTCAAAGCACCAAATGCGAAAGTTTTAACCCTGCTGACACTATAGAATGCTACGATTGTTTTTTTTTTTTTTTTTTTTTTTTTTTTACAAATTTCCTGTATTACGATCTGGCCAATAAAACATGATTACAAAATCATCATCGTTTCTCTTAGAATTATTAATTACCATTCAAATTTGTGCGTGTGCATATGTGTGTGCATGTACATGCGCGAGCATGCGTATATGTGTGTGTGTGTATGCATTTATATGGGGGTGTATATGTATGTATATATGTGTGTATATGTGTATATGTATGTATGTAAGTGTGTGTATATGTATGTATGTATATCTGCGTGCTTGTATACGTAAAATATTTATATTATTGGATTATGTAGAGGTATACTTCTCTCATGTGGAGTGAGTGTGTCTGTGTGTGTGTGTGCGTGTGATTGGTGAGTGTGTTTTTAAAATACGTATATAGAAGAATGTTATGTGTGTATGCATCTGTGGGGCTTATGGATATTGTGTGAGTGTGCGTTTGTATATTACATTCGTGTATGTATTTACATTTATGTTTTTATGTATGTATATGTTTTTCTTTCCATTTACATTCGTGTATGTATTTACATTTATGTTTTATGTATGTATATGTTTTTCTTTCTGTTCACATTTGAGTATGCGTTTGTATATACGTTCGCATTTATGTTTTATCTATGTATATGTTTTTCTTTCTATTTATATTTGTGTATTTTGGTTTATATATGTGTATGTATTCGCTGTCGGAGTATTACTATTATGCTTTTTATTGATTTCGGATTTGTACAGTTGTCATCAACGTTGTAACCCATTACATGTAATATATCAAATGGTGCATGTAGAAATAAATAAATAAATAAATAAATAAATAAAAAATACCATTCAAATTCAAATTACCTATTCCATTCTATTAAGGCGAGTTTTGGGGAAGCAGGGGTGGTTTTATGCTTACTTATGAAGTGCTATTTCCGTTTAATATACATTCTAACCTCTAATTATTATTATTGTTA
>JAAEAF010002772.1:0-62057 GCA_011037195.1 Triatoma infestans | reverse complement strand
TTTTAGATTAGAAAAGTGATTAAATATTTGGAATTTGATACGTAAATTGAGATACAACAGTTATTAAATCTCTGGTTAAACACTACCTTTTTTTTTTCCTTTCTTTAATTGCATAAACAATTAGTTCGACAAAACATATTATTAACTATTTCGTCGTACATTGCGTTAGATAACAGATCCAACGACTGTAAGCAGTACCAAAAAGAAAACGATATATTAGATTCTATAAATATAGTTGATCGATAAACAAAACAAAAAATTATCTTAAAAAGGAAAGTGGAGATTTAACTCATAGTGGAGTCCTTTGTAATTAAGTGTTAATCGGTCATCGGCAGAGACAACATGGGCTCGCACAAAGTGTTAAGTGTTTCTCAGCTCTATGGAAGAAAAGTAAAACCTACAAACGAACGATTTGGACTGTGGTTATTATTAGAAAACTTGGACAACTTAATTACAAATGATTGTGTAATGTTTTTTTTTAAAAAAAACAATAAGGACTGTTCGGTTATTATCGGCTCTGTAGTTCGGCTGTCCTCGGTGTGTTTTGTATAATAGGATAAATAGATTTTTCTTAAAGAAGGAAAATGGAAATTAAATTGTAATTGCTTACCAAAAACCTTACACAGGTAAGTGACTCATAAATCAATATACTGTATTAAATGTCCAATATACTTGATCGATAAAAATAGATAAGTATGGTTTATAAGAAGGAACCATAGATTAAGTTTTAGTTTATTGTTTACCAAAAAAAAACTCATCTGTTTACTAAAAAAACTAAGTATCTGTCTAGTGATTAAATATGCGGAATTTGGTATGTAAATTGAGATACACCAGTTATTAAATCACTAGCCTTTTTTCCTTTCTTTAATTGCATAAACAATTAGTTCGATAAAACATATTATTAACTTAAAAATCAATAATAATCAATATATACTGGGAAGCGATCGATATATAATTGATCGATAAATAGATTTATCTTAAATACGCTTTCTAACTTTTTAAAAATGTTTTACCCAAAAAAACTTACAGAAGTGACTGCCTCATACAAAATCGATAATAATCAATACACTGGATTCAATATGTGTTATCATATAGGTAAGATTTTACCTTGCTATGCTTTCAACGAAGCAGTTTCAACGACCCCCTCTCCTCCTATTGAATTCCGAAGATTTCCGAGTTTACCCGAAGTCCATCACGATTTTTATATGTATTTTGTTAATTTTTATCAAAATTTTTGTTTTCTTATTATTTAACACTAGTATGTAACAGTAATTTATCTAAAACAAGTTCTTTATTGTCATATCCAAAGGAATTAGAAGAGTAAGGATCTATTACAGATGATAACACATTTATTAATACAAATATATTACAAAAAATACCATATTCGTTTTGCAACATTTTTATTATGTGTTATTATGGATATTTTGACTTTAATTTACACACAAAATACTACTATTTCCTTATTCCTATTAGGCGTATATTTAAGGGTATCTAATTTAATTTTTATTCTGTAACTTAAATCCATATCCACCAATTCTCTTTCCAGCCAGTAATTCGAGCAGTAGAACATATTTATATTTTCGAACTGTAATGGACTAATAGACGTTAGTGTTGGTAGAAATGTCTAAATTCCAAACAGAAGATTTCGAATTTGGATATAATGCAATCCTTTCCCATTTCCTATACTATGCAAACATTGGTTTAACTTGTTCCAATATTCTTCGATTAAAAAGTAACATATTTTTTAGTGCATAATATCAGTATGCCTGTTTAACAATTTAAGACAGTAGAACAAGTTGTAGGTATACATGTTTAGAAAGGTTGAGGAAAGAACTTGGAAATTACTAGGAAAACTGTTATTGCAATCCACAATAATTGCCATGCGATAACTTAAGACTGTTTTAGGGCAATATACTGTATTATATTCTGTGTATATCTGTGTTGTACTTGGACTAATAGACGTTAGTGTTGGTAGAAATGTCTAAATTCCAAACAGAAGATTTCGAATTTGGATATAATGCAATCATCTCCCATTTCCTATACTATGCAAACATTGGTTTAACTTGTTCCAATATTCTTCGATTAAAAAGTAACATATTTTTTAGTGCATAATATCAGTATGCCTGTTTAACAATTTAAGACAGTAGAACAAGTTGTAGGGATACATGTTTAAAAAGGTTGAGGAAAGAACTTGGAAATTACTAGCAAAACTGTTATTGCAATGCACAATAATTGCCAAGCGATAACTTAAGACTGTTTTAGGGCAATATACTGTATTATTTTCTGTGTATATCTGTGTTGTACTTGGACTAATAGACGTTAGTGTTGGTAGAAATGTCTAAATTCCAAACAGAAGATTTCGAATCTGGATATAATGCAATCATTTCCCATTTCCTATACTATGCAAACATTGGTTTAACTTGTTCCTATATTCTTCGATTAAAAAGTAACATATTGTTTAGGGCATAATTTCCTATGCCTGTTTAAGAATGTAAGACAGTAGAACAAGTTGTTTACATGTTTAAAAAGGTTGAGGAAAGCTGATTCCAATCCACAATAATTACCATGCGATAACTTAAGTCTGTTTTTAGTGCAATATATGTTATATTCTATTGTATATCTGTGTTTTTCTTGGTTGTTCTTGGACTAATAGACGTTAGACAATGGGTACAAAACAAAGATTTCGAACTTGGATATAATTTCCCCAGATTAGAAACTTATTTCTTAGTTGTTACATGTTTAGAAAGGTTGAGGAAAGAACTTGGAAATTACTAGCAAAACTGTTCTTGCAATCCACAATAATTGCCATGCGATAACTTAAGAATGTTTTAGTGCAATATATGTTTATATTCTATTGTATATCTGTGTTTTTCTTGGACTAATAGACATTAGACAATGGCTACAAAACAGAAGATTTCGAACTCGGATATAATTTCCCCAGATTAGAAACTTATTTCTTAGCTGTTACATGTTTAGAAAGGTTGAGGAAAGAACTTGGAAATTACTAGCAAAACTGTTATTGCAATCCACAATAATTGCCATGCGATAACTTAAGAATGTTTTAGTGCAATATATGTTTATATTCTAATGTATATCTGTGTTTTTCTTGGACTAATAGACATTAGACAATGGCTACAAAACAGAAGATTTCGAATTTTGATATAATGCAATCATTTCCCCAGATTAGAAACTTATAATGGTTTAACTTGTTCCAATATTCTTTTATTAAAAAGTAACATGTTTTTTAGCGCATAATATCCTATGCCTGTTTAAGAATGTAAGATGGCAGAAGAAGTTGTTACATATTTAGAAAGGTTGAGGAAGAACTTGGAAATTACTAGCAAAACTGTTATGCCAATTCACAATACGATAACTTACGAATGTTTTAGTGCAATATATTCTTTTGTATATCTTTGTTTTTCTTGGTTATTCGACAGATTTAATTGTAGTCCAACTTTGCTTTGTGCAGTGATTTTACATTTGACCTGACCAAAGACATTTAACACAATACATTCTCTACTGTCTAATCATTCGTCATTTGCACATCCATAACTCTAGGAGCGAATATCAATCTGTTACTCACTAAGGAAGTTACTTCTATCTAGTTATGGTATAAATCCCATTAATTTATTAAATTCTCTATTGGAATTATATATTTAAATTGAATACTTATTAGATTACAAAAATATAGAATAATTCATTTACCAGTTAAATTGGAAACTGATCACTTTTTTGGGGGAGTTAAGTACGTATATTGAGTGCTTCTTAGATTGCAAAAATGTAGGGGAATTTTGTACCTAAATTGAGATAAAAAGACTACTGGTTCCACTAAGTTTTCCTTTCTTTAAGTAATTTGTTTAATTGTACAAACAATTAATTCGATAGAAGATTTTTTTTTTTTTTTTTTTGGAAATTACATTATCTGTGTAGGATCAGCTTTCCACTATGGTGGAATTAGACTTACTCCTGTAAAAAGACTACAGAAAAATACTAATGTAGTAAGATATTACTGCGAAACTCCGCAAACTATCTCTAGAGAGAAATTACTTTTGCTCAAATAAGAAGTGTTTAAACATGTATAACATATAAATTCCAGTTAAATTACTAGTTTTAATAAATGCGTATATACCGCAATTCTTGCGTTTATTTCTTACATGTTAAGCTCTAAGATACGCACTTTCGACTTTTACAATTTTAACTGCAAACTTACAGTAGTTATCTCTAGAGAAAATTACTTTTGCTCTAATAAAAAGTGTTTAAAAATATATAAGTTCCATTTAAATTACTAGTTTTAATATGTACGCATAAATCGCTATTCTTACTTTTATTTCTTACATGTCAATTTGTAAGATAGGCACTTTCTACATTTCTAACCGAAAACTTACATCTCTTCTTTGCAAGAATTGACGGAAATATGTGTGTAAATTGAGTACGTTTTAGATTAGAAAAGTGATTAAATATGTGGAATTTGATACGTAAATTGAGATACAACAGTTATTAAATCTCTGGTTAAACACTAGCTTTTTTTTTTTTTTCCTTTCTTTAATTGCATAAACAATTAGTTCGACAAAACATATTATTAACTATTTCGTCGTACATTGCGTTAGATAACAGATCCAACGACTTTAAGCAGTACCAAAAAGAAAACGATATATTATATTCTATAAATATAGTTGATCGATAAACAAAACAAAAAATTATCTTAAAAAGGAAAGTGGAGATTTAACTCATAGTGGAGTCCTTTGTAATTAAGTGTTAATCGGTCATCGGCAGAGACAACATGGGCTCGCACAAAGTGTTAAGTGTTTCTCAGCTCTATGGAAGAAAAGTAAAACCTACTAACGAACGATTTGGACTGTGGTTATTATTAGAAAACTTGGACAACTTAATTACAAATGATTGTGTAATGTTTTTTTTTTAAAAAAAAAATAAGGACTGTTCGGTTATTATCGGCTCTGTAGTTCGGCTGTCCTCGGTGTGTTTTGTATAATAGGCTAAATAGATTTTTCTTAAAGAAGGAAAATGGAAATTAAATTGTAATTGCTTACCAAAAACCTTACACAGGTAAGTGACTCATAAATCAATATACTGTATTAAATGTCCAATATACTTGATCGATAAAAATAGATAAGTATGGTGTATAAGAAGGAACCATAGATTAAGTTTTAGTTTATTGTTTACCAAAAAAAAAAACTCATCTGTTTACTAAAAAAACTAAGTATCTGTCTAGTGATTAAATATGCGGAATTTGGTATGTAAATTGAGATACACCAGTTATTAAATCACTAGCTTTTTCTCCTTTCTTTAATTGCATAAACAATTAGTTCGATAAAACATATTATTAACTTAAAAATCAATAATAATCAATATATACTGGGAAGCGATCGATATATAATTGATCGATAAATAGATTTATCTTAAATACGCTTTCTAACTTTTTAAAAATGTTTTACCCAAAAAAAACCTACAGAAGTGACTGCCTCATACAAAATCGATAATAATCAATACACTGGATTCAATATGTGTTATCAATATATATTTGATGGAATAATTTTTTTTGTGTGTTTATTTCATAAGAATTTAAAATGTGCTAAAAATCTTAGGGCATTCAATTGCATCGTCAAAGTACAGATCTAACGAAAAAAAAACTTACAGAATTTATTAAGTGAGTGACTCATAAAATCGATAATAATCATATACTGGATTCGATAGGTGTTATCAATATACTTATCGATAAATAGATTTTTATCTTAAAGAATAAGACTTTTGTACGAATGGAAAAATACTTTTAATTAGAAATTATATTGCAAACATTGTGCATACATAGAGGTTAATGAACTTTTGTATGAATGGAAAAATACAGGTTAATGAACCCTGGCCTGGGGTACGTGGGGCAGAGCCTCTCTTTAAGTCTCTGTGTATATATTTTATATATATATCTATAGAGAGAGAGAGAGAGAGAGAAAGGATATGAGAGAGATGAGGGAGAAGTATGTGGGGTGAGGTATAAGGATCTAAAGAAAACTACTATTGCCAAGTTACCACTATAGCTGAGTGGTGTAAGTGATGGACTTGGATGACGAAGGTTGTGAGATCGCTTTTGCTGACCTCAGCAAAAAAAAAAATTAATTTTTATTATTTCTTGGGGAGGGGGTGGGGGAAAGTTGAATAGTTGGGACGTGATGGGGGTCATTTGGTTGGGGGAGGGGAATGTGGCCTGTTGGTGAGAGGTGGGAGAGGGGGACGGCCGCCATCTTGTGCAAAAAAAGTGGCCTAGAACCCGTCAATCCTATCTACTACGGGCTGACGACAATTCCCTAAAGTTTAAGCATTTGCCGTAACTATGAATAAGTCTTAGCGATAGAGTTTTGATCGTGTTGACCTATATGTGTGGGTAGATCCTTATCCAGCCATTGACAATTATTATGTTACTTTGTCGGCGAATCGGCTTCTAACTTCGGAACTGACAAGCACCGATGTAAGGATCTAATTTTGTCATCAGTTTGAGGCCTTATTGTACTTATTGTATATAAAAGTGATAACGAGCGATTGATTAATTGATGCACAGACATGTGAAGTGGAAGGACGAAATCGAAAAATAATAGTTTTTAAAAATAATTTAGAATATTTTATAATTATCTCAAATTAAGAAAAAGATTGACATTCCATTGCAAAAGGGCTAGCCAGGTATACAAGTCCAGTTACTGGTATGGTACAAGAACAATTATGGCATTGTATTACCCCCTTCTCCTCAAAGGGGAGGAATTGAAGAAACAAAGAGAAGAGATATTTTAAAACAGACTAGTGCTAGAAATCAAGGTGGAAACATCGAAACACTACTTCAGGAATCGCTCTCTAAATATCTGTGCCAGTTTCACAATAAATTAAATAAGTTTATAATATCAAATAAGTTTGTAGTTATTATTTTAACAGAATATAATTATTTATAAAACAGTGGTGACTTCTTGATTATTCTTAATACTTCTATCCTTATCTGAACATTACAAGCCCTTTATTTTACAACACCGCTCGTGCCACTACAAATTCTCATCACACCATAACATTACACATGCTTCCATAGAAATGTTTAATTTTACATTAACTTGAGTTTAATTTACATTAGCTTGAGTTTATTTCACATTAGCTTGAGTTTATGTTTAACGTTTAATTTTACTAATCACCAAATATACTACAGTATATTAGTATACTATACTATACTAAATTATGAAAGGTCTAAATAGTTTAGGAGGGGTGAATAGAATAACAGGGCAATCTATCGGCCAAAACTCTAAACAGCTTACATCTGCCATCTCCTGGCTAAAACACCAAACAATTATATTTTCTTGTTTGGAAGCTTCCATTGGGAAAGTAGGCGCTAAAGGCATCAGAAGGGTTTATGTGCTCCAATGCCGGGAGGTTGGGCACTAAAGGCGCCACCGGGCAGAGCCCCCTAGTATATTCAATTAATTTTAAATATTCAAAACTAATTAATTTGATTAAAGAAAAAGATAAAAATTAAACTTTTTGCTTGTTCTAAGAAGAGGGGGGGGGGGCAAAAAAAACACTAAAATTTAAGAGAGAAAAGAGGAAGTTATATCAGTTACTCGTGTGAAAACTTTTGAAGAAACTTCTTAGGAAAACTTTAAAATAAACTGGAAACGGATGTAAAGTACTTGTTAATTTTTCCGTGGAGATAATTAAAATACTAGCTTTACACTTCTGCTTGAGAAAATTGTGAGATAGGGATGGGTGAATGTTCTTGCTGTAGTAGGAGAAAGCGACAGAGATATAGATCGGTTTTTCTCTTCTACATTAATATCAAAAACTTATTACAATTCTAAAACAGTATTTTAAAATGGGAAGGGGCCGGTCCGCCTACTATGATTGGTTAATTTGTTTTAAAATGAATGTATATATATTGGCTATTAACTTAGTTTGTAAGAAAAAAAGTATGTCTATCGTTTGTTTATTTCATTCAATTTTCTTACTTAAAGAAATGAAGTAAAAACTTAGTTCTTAACTTTAGCAAGGTTTTTTTTTGTTGTTTTTTTTCACTTAATGGCACATTTCTTTTCTGTAATTTATTTTCTAACGAGTTTGCTTAGTCTGAACAAATTAATTAAGGAACAAAATCGAATGAACAAAAATTATACAACTTTAAATTGTTCACATTGGAAAAAATATCACTTTATTTTTAAATTTAGCATTTCTGTTTGTTCAATTGAACCGCTACTAGCCTGGGAGGGGAGAGGGCAATAGGTGAACATTATTGCGGGAAAATTGAGGGTTTCAGTGGGAACATTAACGTTTCCTCTATTGTATCATTTAAAAAAAAATGATGTTTTTTTTTTTAGCACGTACTTAATTTTTTTTTTTTTTTGTATTTTCTTAAGAAATCCACAACTATACAGACAGTATTTATAAGTGAATATGATGGTAGTCATATAAAAGGGCGTGAATGTCTTGTTAGGAGATGCCTCCCAGTGAAGGTACTCCCTAATTATTACTAAAAAATGCTAACAAGAAGTTAGATGTTCGCGCGGCCAGTGGCGTTTCAGTCTCCTGGAAGGGTTGTGTGGAATAGAAAGAGAAGAGAGTTGTTGGACAAAAGCGTTAGAATGGTTGGATGTGAGGTCATGGAATTTCTTGTAACATAATTTTATGAACTGATAGACAAAAGGGATTTTGAGGTCAGTGTGAAGGGTTAGGTTGGAAACATAGAACGGGGCATTGGTAATTCTTCTGGGGGTTTTGGATTGAAAAGCTTGAGTGCGATAGGAATTGGAATGCTTGGTCGAACCCCAGAACTCGCATCCCTATATCCAGAGGAGCTTTATAATAGTGTTGTAGATAAGACTTTTGTTTTCAAGGGAATGTTTAGAGCATCAATCAAGTAGTCTCGAGAGAAGTTTGTAACGTCTGTTTAGTTCAAGTCTTTTTAAACGTGTATGCCGATGCCAAGTAAGTCTTTTACCTAGATAAAGTCCTAAATATCGGTATTATGGTCCCATGAAGGAGGATGGGCAGGAGAGTAGCGCGACGGAGGGTGAAGGAAATGCATTTGCTTTTCGTGGAATTGACCTTTATTCTCCACCGGATAAGCAGTCTTGTAGAGAGATGATATGGAATAGTAGTGCACGGGATCGGGATTTGGAGCAATAACACATGTGTCATCAGCTTAGGAATGAAGGATTGTTTTTGGGTGGGAAGGGATATCTGCAGTATAGAAAATATATAGGAGAGAAGCAAGGACACTGCCTTGGGGTACACCTGCATGGATTGGAACTTGGAACTCCCTCCCAGGTTTGCGGCAGGCCAAGATCTGTTTGGGAAATTATAACCGACGGAGATCGGAGGCCTGCATTGGATTGAGCAAGAACAAGCTCCGCGTTCTTACGGATTTCCTTACGGGGCCAACTTAGAGGACACCTGGTAAAGCGTGTTTGGAAAATGACAGATCATGCAGATTCTGTGAGGAGCTGGAGGAAACTCCATCACATCTCCTAACAGACTGCAAGGCTGCTACTCAGAGAAGATTCAAGAACCTGGGTTGCTACCAGGTGAAGGAGGGAGATATACCCTCTCTAGAGCCTGTCAGGGTACTGGGATCTCAACTTGATGGAAGTTTTGTAGAACGGATGTTCAGCTGGGACATCTGCTCGGGTGCTGTGGGCAAGCCTGCGGCAGCCAGGGGGCACAGCACAATAGACCGGAAAAGGTCGCAGTGCATTGGCCGCCCCTTAAAAAAAAACAAAAAACACTGAGCTAATCCCTTCCCTATCTGCAAGTATTGTTTTATATTATTATATTTTTATTGTATTATATGGTTAATGTCTCCTCGACTGATCAGTGTGCTATGTGTTTTAGCATCTCGATGTATTTGAACAACCATACGACTACGGTTGTATTGACTAAAATGTAGGAAAATATAAAAACACTTTCTTACTTATAAAAAATACCTTCCTATTATTACAAATGTAAATTGGTATACCAAGGTTTTTTTTTACAGTTTTTCTGGTAAATTGTTTTCGAAATGAAAGTGATAGGTTTATATTTATGCAGATCATATTTCCAATTAACAAATCATATTTCAAAATAAAATCAAAAACAAATTTGATAAAAGACCCACTTCCGGTAAGCCGATTTTCTTGAAATTTAGAATTCTAGCAATTCTTTTTATTGTATCTTAATTAATACAGATGATAGCACTCAAAAAATTTTACTGAAGTGGTACTTTAGAGAAAAGGTTATGTTTGTTAGTTCCCATAGAAGACACCAAGAATCAATTGTCTTAGAAGAATGTATTAAATCAAGTGAGATATTTATGTATGTTGATAATATATGACGGAATATGAATTTTAGTATTTCAATATTCAATATGTTCACAATTTATCAAGTTCTTGCTCCATAAGATTTTTTAAGATATTTTTTTTTCCGTATTTTGGTGGACAGAAATCGAATATTTCCAATTGTATCTTAATTTCGCAAATATTACGTGGCAATAATACTTACTAGAATAATAATACCTAATACTTTCCAATACTTTGTCCTTAACCAATGCGAGAATTAAAAAAATTAAAAAATTATTTCAAAAAAAAAAATATTAAATTAATTTTGACAAAAAACAATTTTATATTAATAATAAATAATAAAATTTTGTCTCACAATATTTATTAGCAAATAAAAGGTGAAATAGAAAATTCGTGGACCAGGACATATAAATAAATAATTTAATTCTTTTTTATATTCTATATATATATATATACTCGTATATCGTATTAATTTAGAGTTTCATATATATATTTTTTCATTTATTTGTTTTCTTTTCATCAGCAATTGAAATGTATCTTTCTAAAACAATGTATGATGTGTATCGGTAAAAACGTCCCCCCCCCCATTTATATTTTCCAACTATTTCAAGAGAATCAATATAATAGTTGAATAATTTTTGAAATTGAGTTTTTGCTCGATACCCTCAGGGTTTGATTCTCAACGAAGGCCAGAAATAAAAGGCAGTGGAAACTGCGGTATGTTGACCGCATGCCCATTAATGTAAAATCGCCGTCTGACAAGACTTAGCACATCACGGTGCTGCATCAAAGGTTTTATTATTATTATTTTTTCCCCCCTTTTGCAAATAGCATCAGTGGGGCGGGGGGAATTCCAACCCACTGAAGACATTTCATATTGTTATAAATTGAGGAACTTCCTCACCAGCCTCACTGTTTCCAATAAAACAGACTTCTGCGCCTTCTCCAACAACCAGGGCTCGAGCTCGTGAAAGATTCTTGACTGTCTCGACAAACACTAGGCCATTAGCCGATATGACGATCAGGATTACACTAACCATATCCAGCTGATACATCTCTTTGATTTCGAATCGCTAGATCCGGGTATTTCCGCTTCTTCTCGGCTAAAGTTTTGCGGGTATTGTCGTCCAAGGGAATCCCGAAATCTATTATCTCGGCTGCCCTTTACCGGATATTTAAACTATCGGTGATCATGCACTGATCCCAATACACCTTAACCCCGTCCTTTTCCAATAAGGAAGCTCCTCTCCCTCTGGCACGATCCCGAGCCTGATTACCAGCGCGTGATGGAGCATGCGCGCTACATTATTGTGCCTTGAGAGGTACTTAGTGCCTGCTAAATTCGAGCGCCCAGCGATGATATGCTGAATGGAATCTACTGCTGCGTTGCACAGCTTGCATCGGTCAGAGATTTCTCGCTCCCCGATTATGTGCCCCCGGTATGATCTTGTCGCAATCACTTGGTCTTGGATTGTGAGTACAAATCCTTCCGTCTCCGGAAAGAGTTCACCTCGCACGAGCCACTTTACTGATATCTCGCGAGAGATATCGTCCGCTTCCAACGCCGCATAATACCGGCCATTATGCTTATTATTATTATTATTTTAAATTAAGGCGCGTCAACATCTATGGCCATTGGCGTCCAGTGACTTCTCAGCGCACTGTTGGCCTCCGGACAGTGTTCTCTTGTTATAGACAACATTGTCCATTATCGGACAGTGAGCTGTATGGTCTCATAGGAAGAAAAAGTCTAAGGGCAGCCCAGCTGGACTTGAACCCGGGTCCACCGCGTCGGAGTCCAGTGCGCTGGACCAACCACTGAGCTCTTCCCATCCCTTTATTATCATTACTATTATTATTATTAATATTGTTATTATTATTATTATTATTATTATTATTATTATTACCACGGAGTGTGGAAACACCCCAGAAAAACATTAGTTAACCGCGGCCTATGGCAAGAGGTGAACCAAATATCCATATTTTTGCCTATATTTTATATAAATATAAATGTACACAGACAGACACACGTACACACACACACACATACACACATGTATATACACATATATGTCCGCGCATTACATATATATATATACACATACGCAAACACAAACATGCGTACTCACATGTACACACACACATATTTGTACACATATACACTTTACATAACTACATACACCTTACATACATAAATACATGCACACATAAATACAAACAAGATTGACTCATTCAGGTTGACCCAGGGCAATTCTTACAATATGACAGGTGCTCAGGATTACAGCTTGCTGCATCACCTTAATTAATCCCCCGTTTAGGCCTAGCTTGGCTAGACTTGTATGAAGTGTATGGGGGACTAGACCTTGTGCAGAAATTATAATAGGTAGTATGTCTACCTGATCTACCTGTCTCCACTGGGCTAGAATCACCTGGGCGAGCTCACAGTATTTCCTACGCTTCTCTTCGTAGGAGGAAGTCAGATTATTAGAGTTGGGGATAGCCACGTCCACAAGGCACACCTTCCGGGTTTGCTTGTCGTGCCATATTATGTCCTGTCGGTTGTGCGCAACTAACCTATCTGACAATACTGTACGGTCCCAGTATAGTAGATGACGGTCACTTTCCAGTACTCTATCAGGGGAGTACAAATAATATGGCGAGGCGTTAGGTAGAAGATCTACCTGCCTAGCCAGCGCACTGTGTACTATTTTGGCCACATTATTATTATTATTATTATTATTATTATTATTATTATTATTATTATTATTATTATTATTATTATTATTACTGAAGTTTAACATTTCTGTATGAAATTATTTAAAGAAAAAACTGTCTTAGTTTAGAACTGTCAAAACTAAAGAATATTATTAATGTATTTCAGGGAAAGCGTTGTAAACATTTTTTAGCGTTGATCAGTGTATATATAAAAAGTAAAACTCAAAAACAAAAAGATCTTAGAAGCTATCAAATAGGTTTCTAAACCAAAATTCGCTTTCAACCGGCCCTTACCAAATGTTTCTGGATGTTTATTTTTACATTTCGTTATTCTGTAAAAGGAAGTATAGCTAACGGATCCCCATATATTGTACTGATATGGCTGTATGGAATAAGTTCTAACGTTGCAGCATTTTTTCAGTACTCTCCAAAATTATTTTATCCAGAAAAAAGTTTCAAATATAAGTAAATACATATCCATAGTTCGTATTGGAAAATCACCAAATCCTAAACAGCTATTTCAATACATTCTCGCAATTCCGGTCAACTGATTAACTTCAAATATTGAAATTTTAACATATTTAATGATACTTAATATTATTATATAGATGATTCTCCCGGATATTATATTAAAATCGCCTCACTTTAGGGACAAAGTTTAAGTCACAGCTTCCTAGAAAAAATATTTCTTCAGAAAAATAAATTTGTTTTATAATTTTGAAGAAAAAAACAATTATAGAGAAATATATATATAATCATTATACTAAAGTTGATGAAAATAGTTGAGCATTTTTTTGAGAAAATGGAAAAAAAAAATACGAAAAAGTATTTAATAAAGTCGAACTTTCTTTCGGATTTTGCTGATTGATTAAGCAATAGTTAGAAGAAGCCGAATCACTCTACAAGCGACTAATATTAGCCAGCGCTACATCATTCTTCTAATTCAACCTTGCTACGAACAATTATCACTCATCGCTCGGTCACTCTACTATCTATTTACACTTCTCTCCTTATTCAGCAAATTGTTTAAATATAAATTGTGAGTATAGTGTTCGTGCGTGTATGTGCTCATCATTTTCACCAACTGTATTAACTAAGGCACCAAAAAGTTGAGAAATTCTAAAAAATTTAGAAATTGACTAGCTAATATTTTGTACCATTATTTGGTAGGTATTCATTTTTTTTATTTTATTGATTTTGTAATTAAAAGATAATTATCCTTTATACAAATTGTGTCATCATGTAGAAAAAAAAAAAAATATTTCTTGAAGAATTTAATTATTAACAATACTTACTTTATCGTGAAATAAATAATAATTTATTAATTATTTAAATAATTATTTTATTTATATTTTTATTTTATTAAAGTTCAAACATCTCTGAACAACATTCATAAGAATCTAATTTATTTATGTAATAAGTCCTATAAAGTTAATAGAAAAATTAATTGCCAATTATGTTGGTATTTTAAGAACAAAGTAATTTCCTTATTTTATTAAGTATTTCCAAAAAAAATAAATAAATAAATAATTTAATGAAATTGGTATAATTGGAATTAATTAGTTTCATAATAATAAGAATAATAAAAAAATGTTGATTGGAAAACAAATGCCAATATAATTGCTTTAACACCATCAAATAAATTATGTTTATCTTAAATTATTATTATAAATAATTCATATATACTTTATCATTACTAAGGCAATCAAATGTAATCATCAACAGTGAAGTCATTAAAAATGAACCAAATAAAATACTAGAAAAATATAGTTGGATAATGAAGATGGTCACGGCAAGAATTTTCCTGTCGAACAAATGAAATTTAAATTTTCTTATAATAAAAAAAATCTCGTAAACTTCCAATGTCCTGAACGTTTAGTTGAGTTTCATTATAAAAAAGGAGGGGATTATATTTTTGTTTACCCATTAGCGCGATCTGTCTTGTAAACCTAACACTTAAATCTTAAATTTTATCTAATTCACAGTTCATCCAAAACTACGTTAAAATCTTTTTGCTTATTCTTTTTTCAAAATTTTAAAGTAATCATTTTAACCGATTTCTAGAAAATTTAAAAAAAAAAAAACAAAAAAAAACGCATAAACATATATAAAACGAATTCGCATTTACGATTAAACAGATTTTCATCAAATTTGGAATTCTAACAATGTTGTTAAGTTACTTTAATATTGTGTAAAGTTGGTGTAGGGTATATTAAAGTGTTTAGAGGAAAGTTTAACGTCTCTGATTCCACACCCCCCCCAAATCAATATTTTTTTAGTTTTGCTATATACAGGGTGTTTCAGGGTTAAGTAGCCAAACTGAAAATTTGAACTAAGGACCTCAAAACAAGAAAAAAATTTCCTATGGTGCTATATCCGCAAACGCTTTGTTTAGGAGATATTCACACCTAAAGATTTTCATTGTTGTGAATTATTTAGGCATAGTAAATAAATAAAACTTATTTTATTTGTTCCAACTACTTTATTTATTAAATGTAAACATTAACATTCATATTAAATGTTGTTCAAAGTGATTTCCTTGAGCATTAAGACAGGCTCGGCATCTTTCTTCAACAGCAACAGTGATCAAACTGAAAATATGAACTAAGGACCTCGAAACAAGAAACAAATATTTCCTATGAAGATATGTCTGCAAACGCTTTGTTTAGGAGATGGATTTAGATAGAATACTAATATGACCTTGTCTCTAATATGCCCCTTTACGAAATGAAGAAAGAAGTGCGACCATATTACAATATTTTGATGATAGTCCATCTGCTGCAGTGTACGAAGAGCTGGAGCATAATTAAATGTAACCCCAACTACAGTATGAAGAACTCTCATTGCAGATGGACGTCACCCATATCATTATCAACGGGTACAAAATTTATTACCGCAAGATTTACGGCAAAGAAGAAATTTTTCAGATTGGTATTTAAATCAAGCTGATCACAATCCAAACTTTTCAGAAGGAATTTTCTGGACACATGAAGCTACCTTCACAAGAAGAGGTATCTTCAATGAGAAAAATAATCATCTCTGTTGTATGAAATCCCCCTGCAATTCGTCAGCAACATTTTCAGCACGAGTTTCAGTGCAATGCGGGGTTGGGAATAATAGACAATATTTGAATAGGTCCGCATTTCTTACCACCTCGACTCAATGCGGACACATTTTTGGAATTTCTTAATAATGATTACTATGATTTAGTTGAAGATATTCCACTACAACTGAGAAGGAACATGTGGTTTCAATTAGATGGTTGTCCTGCACATTACGGAAGAGGTCCACGGCAATGGCTAAATGTTAATTATCCCAATCAATGGATTGGCCGTGCAGGACCAGTGGCTTGGCCTGCTCGCTCTCCAGACCTGACACCACTGGATTTTTTTGTTTGGGGTGACATTAAACAACAAGTCTATGCAAGGCCGGTCAATGACCTTAATTCTTTACGAAGAAAGCCGTTCTGCCACTGCTGCTGTTGAAGAAAGATGCCGAGCCTGTCTTAATGCTCAAGGAAAGCACTTTGAAGAACATTTAATATGAATGTTAATGTTTACATTTAATAAATAAAGTAGTTGGAACAAATAAAATAAGTTTTATTTATTTACTATGCCTAAATAATTCACAAAATCCTTAAGTGTGAATATCTCCTAAAGAAAGCGTTTGCGGACATAGGACCATAGGAATTTTTTTTTCTTGTTTTGAGGTCCTTAGTTCAAATTTTCAGTTTGGCTATTTAACCCTGAAACACCCTATATAATTAATTCAATATATCTACATAGAATTCAATGTGTTGCTAAAATTCCGAGTTTCAAGAAAAATCTTCAGAAATATTTTCCATCTCAGCGGACCCAACCACAACAACATTGAAGAAAGTCGGTTGACTGCAAATGCGAATTTACTGAACAATTTTTTTTTTTTTTTGGTTCTCTGTGATTTTCATCATAAAAATCGAAGGAGTTTCATTAAACAAAGTGTACTAACCATACATATAGAAACTTATCATTTTTGTTTGAAATATTTTCGGAGAAATTCATTAAGAGGGATTATGGAAGGCGAGAAATTATGCTTTCCTCAAAAAAAAAATTACTTAACAATACCAGAAAACAACTTAACATCTGGGAAGAATTATATTGAACAGAATTAATCAATTATAACTGTGTATAAGAGAAAGTTGTTTGAGTGTTCCGCACAAGATTTTTTTTTTTTTTTTTAAATTTGAAAAATGAAGCTTCATCCGAATATAATTTGTATAGAATAAGAAAACATTTTGGATCTGTAAAAATTTTACGAAGTCTAATAATAAGAGAGATGTTTATTGTTTATTGATTTAATTAACTTTATAACAAATATAATTGTTTTATTCTAGTGAAACTCACTAGAATTTAAAAAAACTAGCTTTATTCCACTAGCTTTAAAAAACTAGTTTTTAAAACAACTTCGAAACTACCAAAATTTCTGCTCAAAAATTTATCAGCAGCTTTTAGGAGTAATGGATAAATCTCAGAGAGTCATAGAAAGGTAAGGAAAGGTTGTGTAAAAATACAACAAAAGTTATACTAAACACACATAACCTATGTGTTTTGTGGTACAAGTCTATCTATTTCACCCTAATGCAGTTGTTATTCTTTCTTTTATTGTTTGTAAGAGGAGCTGTTGCTATGAGATATAGGTTTTATGGTTCCCTGAGAATAGAAAAATAATGTTTTTTTCTAGAAATTGATCTGTTATTGTGTGCGTATAATTTTTGTCTGTCAAAAATTCATCAGCAGCAGCTTTCAGGAGTACTGGATTAACCAGAAAGTCATAGTAAAATAAGAAAAGGTTGAGTAAGAAAACAGTGTAAGTTATACTAAACACACAAAACCTATGTGTTTTGAGGTACAAGTCTATCTATTTCACCCTAATGCAGTTGTTATTCTTTCTTTTATTGTTTGTAAGAGGAGCTGTTGCTATGAGATATAGGTTTTATGGTTCCCTGAGAATAGAAAAATAATGTTTTTTTTCTTAGAAATTGATCTGTGTTATTGTGTGCGTATAATTTTTGTCGTCAAAAATTCATCAGCAGCTTTCAGGAGTACTGGATTAACCAGAAAGTCATAGTAAAGTTAAGAAAAGGTTGAGTAAGAAAACAGTGTTAAGTTATACTAAACACACAAAACCTCTGTGTTTTGATGTATAAGTCTATACATTTCGCCCTAAAGCAGAGTGTTATTTTTTCTTTTTATTGCTGGGGATGGTAAGAGGAACTGTGGCTATCGTGTCAAGTTTTCGATATCTAGTTTTCACCTGAGATATAAGTTTTTTGTGGTTCCCCGAGTCAGAAAATTAGACTCAATTTTGAAAATTAGAACGAATTCAATACTTCTTACGGCAGTAAAATTAAGTAGTAAATTTGGTTTGAAACAATTTTACACGAATTTCTCTTAATCTCTGTTCTTATTAACTTCTAAGTTGCTGGTTTAAAACGAATCTATGTGATCGAGTGCCTCTTTCTCTGTGTATATATGGGTGTTCAGGATAACTTGAATACAGAAAAATCGGAAAAACTTCGAACACGATATTTACTTCCATTTCTACCAAAAGAACCGACTAGTGTCAATTTCATATATTTTTTACGATTCTGTCTTCTATTTAATATTAATAAGAATTAAATGTGTGTTGCTAAAATTTTGAGTTTTATAAAAATCTCGTAAACCGGAATTGCTACTCTTACTGTACGGTTTTTTTTTTGTTTTTTTTTTTTAATTGTCTACGATTACATGAACTTGGTCGAAAAAAAATATATATATATATATGGTTCTATTACTTTTTCTTTTGTAACATTTTTTTAAATAAGTAAATTTTTGGGAGTTCTAGGGGTGCTAGAAAGTCACATTTCCCCTCATGTGTCGTTTTAAGCCAACAACTTAGAAGTTAATAAGAACAGAGAATAAGAGAAATTCGGGTAAAATTGTTTCAAACCAAGTTTACTACTTAATTTTACTGCAGTAAGAAGTATTGAATACGTTCTAATTTTCAAAATTGAGTGTTCCAGAGAAAGTAAATGTTAAGACCTCACGGAATATGAGAAAAAAATATGCTCCACTTATCTGAACACTTCTAATACGTATACTGAATAATTTTAGTCTATTTTTTTATTTAATACTAGGAAAGTACAAGTAGCCTTAATATTACATGTTCTAATATAATGAATAATGTGAGTAAGGTTTGAGTATGCGTTTTTGGTAGCTCTCAATGAGTAGTGCAGTCAGCATAACTCAAATAATGGAAAAATCGCAGAAAACACATACTTGATATTTTATCTAGGTGCTTATCAGTTGCAGCCGATAAGATTGTGGTAAAAAAAAAAAAAAAAAAACTAGTCAAATAGAAGCACTACTCCTTAGAGAATTTTTCAGATTTTTGTGATATTACTAATTCAATTTTCTTTAAACTTTGTATACACGTTACTAGTATATAGATCTATACTTTTATTTGAAAAATTTTTATTAGAAAAATTAGAGAGTTCCTGGGGCCCGGGATTTTCCAATAAATTGTCATTTCAATATTCCTATATCTGTCTATATAATATAAATAAGAATTAAAAATATTAATTCCAAATTCTGATTTCAATGAAAATTGGTTGACCGGTATTGCAGCTTTACTGAATTTTTTTTTTTTTTTTTTTTTGTTTGTTGCTATCGAATAAGCCACGTAGTTTCTTTTAAACTTGATACGTATATAAAATAAACGTTTAGATGTATCACTTTTGTTTGTAACCTTTTTTAAGGAGAAAAACTGTATTAAGGGAATTTTATATAATACCAAAATTAATTAATTATAAATACAGATTTAAATTTTCGTTTTTCTTTTTTTTGTTTTTCTTTTTTTTTAAATAATTTTTGGGCAGCAAATAGACTTGCGAAAATAAGTTTACATCAAACAAAATATGGAAATCATTTCTTTTATTCGGTGAAAATTTAAATAAACTTTTGAGCTTGACTAGAAAAGCAAATAGTAGGTAAAAGTACGCAAAATAAATAAAAAAAAATTCATAAAAAATACTAAAATATGAAGAAATTTGAAATAAAAGGAAATTTTTCTACGAACTACTTAATAGAAAATAACTACTGTTATTTACTTAATGAAAAAAAAAAAAAAACAAAGAAAAAATTAAGTTCCCAAAATCTAAAAGAATTTTACAATATTATAGAGAAAAAATGTTCCTATATTTTTGTAATCAACAAAAAATGTTTATTAGCCTTACGACTTTTTTTATTTTTAAAAATAACCCTGATTATAAAATTTAATTTCTCTACAAAAAAAAGTTATAGCTCTTAATAAATAAATAAATAAAAAATGGTTATAAATTTAAGTTGAAATATAAAAATTTGTCAAGGCAAACATACCTTGTAAATTGATAGCAAGTATTAATATGGTGACAGCGACAATAGCAATCATATTTGCGAAGAATTTGGTCAGACTCTCACAAAGTGATAACAATAATCACAATAGAAATTATAAACAATACCGTACATTATACAAATCGGAAATAATTTCAACACGCGAAAGGGATGAGAAATATATATTTTTTTTAAATTATTATTATTATTATTAACCGCAGAAAAAAAAAAATATTACTTTAATATATCGTAATCTCTTACTCTCTATTTTAATCAGTTCTGTATGTTTTTTTTTTTTTTTTTTTTTACACTATTTCTCTCGCTCGATCGTTCGTTAAATATACGAGAGACGACGATAAAAAAAGATATTTCTCAATAGAGTGTACAGAGTCTGTCGACGGGGGACGGCGGACTGACCGACCGCTTTGGCTGGAAATTGAAGTTAGGCATAAAACGAATAGTGGCGCTAACGATACGAGTGGCATCTAGTGGCTGTATGTATAAACTAGCATAAGACTAATGTGTATGTTTTTATAACTAAGAGAATATAATATATTTATTATTAATAAAAATAAATTCTGAGCATTTTATTTTGTAACACAAAGTGTGTTGCAATTTGAATGCGTAACTCCCCACTTATCTTGATAAGTAGATTTTCAAATTTGTTTATTGTGGTTTCTCCATTATTTACGTAGAATACTTTTTTTTTTTTTTTTGGAAGGCACATAATTGGTTAAAAGCGAACGTTACTCACATTGAAAAGCGAACGTTACTCACATTGAAAAGCGAACGAACGTTTTTTCATAGCAAGGTATAAGAGGGGGGTTCTGGGGGATTAATTAGAGGTAATTTAGGGCAGTTTTGTGTGGTAATTTTTGGGGGTTTCGGGGGGTGTTGGAAAAGGCAAAAACGTATTCTATGCATGTGCAACAGTCATAATATTACAGATAGCGTTTGAATTTTTTATGTTTTTCAAGTTCACTGAAATTACTGCTCAGCGAGCATCGTTCTAATTTAATGAAATATCATTTTTTTTTCCTAACTTCAAAACTACATTTTTTCTTCCAAGGAAAATCGCAAAACACTCAAAATGATTAATTAAGAAGAGGGTCATCCAAAAGGAAAGAAATAAAAAAATTTGACACGATTACGATACTTCCTCTTACTAGGAGTAAGAGAAAGTAAAAATAACGGTTTTTAGTTTTAAGGTAGTGTAAAAAAACAACACATAAGTTATACTAAACCCACACAACCTCTGTGTTTTGAGATACAAGTCTATACATTTCGCCCCAATACAGAGTTTTTTTTTGCTTTTATTGGTGATAAGAGGAACTTTAGTGTCTAGTTTTCGATATAGTGTTTTCACCTGAGATGTACATGCGTTTTATGGTTCCCTGAGTCAGAAAAAGTGTTTTTAGAAATTGATGTATGTGTGTGTGTGTGTGTGTGTGTTTTTTTTTTTTTAAATAACTTCATGCTCCACTCATACGAGCCCTACATTAATTCCGCGTGTGTATGCGTTTATGTGTGGTATAAATGTGGTTGTGTCTGTATGTATATTTTATGATATTATCGTCTGTTTAATATTTATAAGAATTAAATGCATTGCTTTTTTTTTTTTTTTTTTTTTACGCCTTGACTTCGGCTGTTAAGCAATTCTGGCGACCGTTGTTGTTCGTTTAGTTGGATAACCAGAGGGGCACATGAGAACAATCTCGGACGCAAACAACTTCTCCATCCCCCCCCAAATGTATTGCTGAAATTCCAAATTTGAAAGATATTGGTGAACCGGAATTACATCTTTAGGAATGGAAGTAATTTTTTGTCTGAGTGGGTTATGAAAGAGTTTAAACTAAATTTCGTAGATTGAAGCTTGGCTCTAGTAATGTCCAGTAATTCCCAGGAATATCTTTGTGGCTGGAGGATGTTAGTTTAGTGTCTTAGGTAGGCGGAGTTACTTCTATAGGGACAGACATTATTCTATATAAGGAAGTCCTATTCAAAATGTAAGATAGGGGGAATATAATTAATATTCTTATATTTTTCGGGCAATCGTTTCGTATGATTAAGTGTAGCTTACCTTTATAAGCATAAGTATGAGCGTGAAATTGGGAACTACCCTTGATTAAAAAGAAAAAAAAACCTAGGAATATGGTCGTTAAAGTCTAGGCATTGTTTGCGTTTCGTAATTAAGTGGACGAAAGTTTAATTTGAGGTTGAATTTAGTAATGGTAGCTGTAATGATTATTTTTTCCAATAAATACAACTCACTGACAATTTGATATTTTTTACACTTTTTTACACAATTTTACGATAGACTGGTCATAGAATATTTTGAGGATAAGACTGAGTGACTCGTGATGATTTCTTAGTGAAGTGAATATATGGCTTTATGAGTGGTGTAGCTTGTTAGAAGTACTGCTTATTTAACGGTTGATTCAGTTAGCTAGCTTCAAGAGAACTCATTGGCTGTAAAAAGGCTTTTGACAGAGAGCTGAGTGTAGTGAACATTTATTTGATTCTTCTTTTTTGATGTACATCTATTTGATGTAACTGTTTGAGATTGTCTGGTAGACTCCTCGATAAATTATTATTAGCGGCTTTTGAATGCCACATGAAGACTTTTTTCTGATTATTTGATTGTTAGTTTAGACTCTTGTGATAGTTTTAGATTGGCTTAAGCTCTCAAGTAGCCGAATTTAAATCTGATTTTTTTCTAGCACTTGTTTGAAGCTGGATGGTAACCGTTGAAGGGGCTTGATTCTCAAAATTTGTAGTCCATTCATTCATATCGTACTGGTTGGCATGACACAGGGCGAATAAAACTCGTTGGAGAGGAGCGTAGCACTGATGTTGCTGGTATGGCCGCTTGTTGTGGCGAATTTTCCGAACAAAGCTTTATTAAAAGTTTTCAAAATATATTAAGTAGTTTGTACTCAACATGAATATAGATATTATATTTCAATCATCGTTAAGTTTTGAGATATAACCTACCAGCAAACTGTAACCTATCATGTTGTTCTAATCCAATTGTGTGTTAACTTGAAAATTATCTGGCTCCCATGTCGAAAGCTTGCCTCCAATTAGTTTTCTTTCTCTGTCATGCCAACCATAAGATATGAATGAATAGACTGCAACTATCAAGTATCAAGCTCCACCAAAACCTACACCAGCTCCAAGTATACATTAAATTTATCGAAATTTAAATAATACCACATGATTGATTTGTTTTTTGGCCTTAAAACTTTTACAAAATATATTGATTAAAATTATTATATCGCAAAAAGTCTTTAATTTGTATAAAATAATTTATTATACAAAATGAACAACCTTTCGGCCTTGGAGCCACACCATTAACATGCAGATGAACACAGAACAGAACAACATGGCAGATTACAGTTTACTGTTAGGTTGGAAACTAATCAAATGCATATACAATTTAAAATCGTTAAAAGGATGTTGAAATGATGGCTCTGTATACTGCGTAAGTCTGATGATCAACTCTCGAAAATATGTTACCATCGTCTTTTGGAATTGACCCAAACCTCCAACCACCCTTACAACTGGAAAATAGAACTCTATAAATATTTGTCCATAATAGGGTGTCAGGATCTATGGATTGACCAAGACACACAATTAATAAAAAAAATAATTATAATAATCTCTTGCAAAAATTTCAAAACCATCTCCATAGTAAAGATATCGATTGCAGCAATAAATAGCACATTTTTACAGAAATATCACCACTTTTGAAAGTGGCGAGTTATATTTAAGCATAAATAACAATATCAACAAATTAAGAACCATATCCCAGTTGCGTCTATCTGGAATGCGTCTACCATTCAGACTCTTATTATAAGAAATATTTTACAACATTCTCCCCGGATTCAGAATGTCCACTTTGTAATAACAATTATGGCAACCTGACCCGCACACTATTGTACTGTCCCATTCTCTCTGCTGTTAGAAATAAATACATAAGTATATTTCAGTGTGGCTAGATTGTATTTTTCGGGATTTATTTGTCTTACAAACTAAATAATATTTATTATTTTATCTCCAAAACCATTTATCTTCGACAGATCATACTAGATTAAAAAGGAAATAATAATAATATTCATAATAAAATAACACACCATAAACAAAAGACGGATATAAGTGCCCTTTATTCCTCCACTCTCCTTACCTTTACATTCTACTTTATATTCTATTTTTATCTAATACTGACAATCTGTTATTAAGCTGTTCATTTATTTGTACACCAGTTATACCGCTTCTTATATTTAAACTATACATTATAGATATTATTGTTGCTTTTATACGAATTGTTGAAAAAAAAAAAAATTGGATGTTGAAAAAACACTCACACAACTTTCTCTTACTACAGTACTCAAAATTATAATTGACAAATTTTATAGTTAGTGTACCAAATTTAATGAAATTCGTCGAAAAGTGAAAACACTGTCCAGTAAAACTGTCCGGTTTACTAATTTCCTTGAAACTCGGAATTTGGGTCATATATTAATTTTTAGTTATTTCAATTTGGATGACAGAATTGTATAATCAACTGTGATAGCATTTTAAAGAAAAACATAACCCCCCTCCACCAAAAGTCCCCTTAAATGAATTTATCAGGGGAAAAGTTTCAAATAAAAGTTGTAGCTCGTTATATGTATAGTTAACAACTCTGGTTTAAAGAAAATCGTTGGAGCCATTTTCGAGAAAATACCAGAAAACTGAAAATTATATTTCAGTAAAAACGCACTTCCGGTTATCTATTTTTTTTTCAAAATCGGAATTTCAACAACATATTTAATTCTAATTAACATTATTTAGATGACAGAATTGTCTAATATACTGAAACAGCAGTTAAGATGAAAAAATAACCCCCACCCCCCCCAGAAGTGCCTAAATGAATTCCTGGAGAATGTTTAAAATACAAGTTGTGCTCGTTGTATAGTAGTGATAAACAACGTTTAAGAAATTCAACGGAGCATTTTTGAGAAAATTTTGCAAAAAACGTAAAAAAAACAAAACACTAGAAAGTGTACTGTCGGGTGAGGAATATTGCAATAACGCACCGTACAGATCCATGGTGCTACCTAAAATAATAACAAGTTTCAGCTTTCTACGGTTTTTCGTTTTTGAGCTATGATGTTCACATACATACATACACACACACACACAGACCATTTGCTAAAAACCACTTTTTTTTGACGCAGGGGACCTCAAAACGGATATTTCCGGTGAAAACTCGATATCGAAAATTTGACACGATTACAATACTTCCTCTTACTAGGAGTAAGAGAAAGTAATATATACATATATATTGTGTTAATAATGTATTTCATGATTGTACTAATTATAAATTTAATTACTGTATTAGTTATAGAAAGCGTTGTTATATTTGATATAATTTCATTATAATATTATTGATTGTGTAAGCAAGAGACAAATTCCTTGCTATAAAGGTGTATCCTTTAAAAGCATTAAATAAATACATACATACAGTTTACTGATAGGTTATATCTTATTACTTAACTGTGTAGGAAAAACAATTTCGAATTTTATGTTGTGTATGTACACACATGCACAACTACACACATAAGTATATATGTACACACAATTAATCAATCCATTTTTTTTTTTAAATAATAGCATGCTAATAATAATAAAACAAAATTATTAAGATAATCAAGGGATTAGAAAAGTATTGGATGCTTCTGTGATGGCACCCATTTATCTACCAAATTTATTTTGTGTGGGCCGCACAATAAGACGAAGAAATGGATAGGTTGTATATAGAAGAATAATGTACAGTATTCGTTAGCTATTGGATGTTCTCAAACCTCTTGGAAGCTTTACTAGAGGAATTTTACGACCGGTTAGAGACTACAGAATAAATTGCTGTATTTTTGAGAGAGAGCAACAAGGAAGTTTATGAAAATTCTTTCAACCATTTACTGGGTATGGAAAATATTTAAACTATTTCTATTAATCCTTTTCATACTGCATTTCCGCTGTAAGAAGGAAGTACTGCGACCGAGTTAAATTTTCAAAATAGAGATTTCACTGAAAATTCTTGTTTTGAAATTACCTAAATAAGAAAAAAAAAAAAATGTTTTTAGCGATAGGTCTGTATGTTTGTAGGGGAAGTCATTTTCAGTAAGAATTTACTACTAATAATCGATTAGTTACCACAAATGGAAATGAATAGCAAACATTACTGTATATTGCCAATAAAGCATACAAATCTAAATTCAAAATCGAACTTGTTACTGCTTCATGCTTTAATCTAACATACCACTCTAACTTCTAGCAAGACCATTCTGAAGTTATATATATAAGTATATTAAGTTAACTATATATATTGTTTCTCTCCCGTTTATTGATCCGCAGTCTGCTTCTGGTTAGTTACGAACACAAATCTGTCTACTTCCAAACTTGAGAACACTCACAGCATTCATCCTAATGTGCTGTCGTCAAACTGTTGGAGTCCAAAGTAGAAGAGCTGAGATTATTGTTATTGATTACTGAATGCTAAAAAAAAAAATTTCAGCTCTTGTTCTGATGCAACTGCTGAGAGTAGATGTTCTTTTACAAGCTTCTTTTGTGAATAATCACTTTAAGGATCATGTAATCGTCATCTTGGTTTCAGAAGGTATCTATATTTTCTTACTGATCCTTTTTGAAGAATGTGAAAAACAGATCGTTGCTGTCGTTATAGAATTGAGGATGTCATTTATATGAACATCTTCATGATGGCAAGCTAGATTTAAATAATGTTATCTATCCAATGCTCTTGGAAAATATGGTGCTTTAAGGAATTAGCGGATGCACATTTATAATTGGCGGATATGTATTCAAGCAAGATGTTTTGATTATGCAACTGAGTGAAAGTACTGAATGGAAGTAATTTGTGTTTCGTTTGCATCGATTAAAAAACAATAATTCCTAAACTAATAGTTCTCCCACAAATATCGTGTGCATAGAGAAAATAGATTAGTGTCGCTTGGATAGGGGGTGTGAATGTCAGGGTATGTCAGTTATTGTGTGCAGCGCACCACTTCTCCTCAGAAAAAAAGTACTGAAAATCTACAGAAAACTTACTTTCAGCAGAGCAAAAATACTTGCTAAACATTCTTTATCTATCCATGACTTAGTTCATTTCGTATTTTTATTAATTAAACATTGTGCATGTGTATGAGTACGTAAGAAATTGAGCTCGAAAACTGTCCTTAGTTTGATGAAACAAAAAATGTTTATATAATATAAAAAAGATATATCCCACTATTTTTTTGACGGATTATTCATTGTTGTCAAGAAAACAGCTTTATGACTTTCACTAAAATATATAGAGATCTGCAAAAAAAAAAAAATATTTATGCCAGTAATAGAAGCAACGAGGATCATAGGTGGTGTACGCCTGGATTTGACTTCTTATTTTAGCCCCCGGGGTTTGTTGTTTTTCATTGCTATGTTGGTACATGTTGCTCTTATTGGCAGTATTTGACTCCTAAATATTGTAAAATTTGTGCAGAAAACATAATCTTGAAATTATTTCCAATCAAATTGTTTAATAGATTCACATTTGTTAAAGAAATAAATTAAAAAAAATAGAAATAGAATAAAATCTGAATCAATAATAAAATTGGCATAAACAATAATATATGAGGATGCATTGAAATAAAATTATGTACACCCCGTCATATTAAGTGATAACTTAAGTCAATATCAATTAATGTTGTTATGTTGATATCAATTAATGACTTATGTTGTAAAATTAATGACAAATAAATAATAAAAGAGAAAAATGAAAATTTATTGGAAAAAGATAACTTCATAGAAAGGTATATATATTAATCACTAGTGTTGTAAAATTATCAAACACTAAAAAGTACTCAGAATAAACCACATAAAACTGATTGTATTTATTTAATTACATGCAAAAGTGCACACAATAAAATTTTGTTATACTATACCGTTTTATTTAATTCTAACTTTGATTTTTAAAAGTGGTTTAATTAATGTTACATGACGATAAATTGCTCTCATTTAATGGTAATTTCTTTTTTTTTTTTCTTTTTTTTTCTCCACACTGTGGTAATATAATACAAGCTATAGAGTCAGACTTTAATTTAGAAGTATTATATCGAATAAAATTTAAATGTGTTTTGAGCATCTGTGATAATTGTTCAGTTCATTAAAACAATTCTCAGATCATGTTCAGTTTATTAAAACAACTCGCATTTATTCAAATAAATCACCATGAATAAAATGAAAGATAATATCCGATACTTAAAAGTCACTTTATTTCCTCTTACTTAAAAACGAAAAATTCAGAATTTTCAATACCCATTTTGCTCAAACTTTATAGTACACAATTAAAATCAATTTTCCTCATAAAATTGAACAAATCTTTCTATATAAAATTCTAAGATTAACGAAACTCATTGGAATAATTTCCTTGGAAATGGTAAAAGCCGGGGAAAAAAAAAATCAGAACAGTATGCTTGTTATTACTGTTAACGAATTTTCAGGGGAACTTTCGTGAAGAAAATTTGATGGCACCTAAACGGAATATTAAGTGAGAAACTATTGCGTGTCATGGTCAATGTTCGAAAATGAGTGTTCATCGGTAATACATGTTTTGAGAACACCTGTGTATAAAAAAAAAATGTTTAACGATTGGACTATGTGTGTGTGTGTGTGTGTGTGTGTGTGTGTGTGTGTGTGTGTCAACAAAATATCAAAAAACCAAAAATCGCTGATGCCCAATGAGATGCACGGCCTTGGACCACAGTGAGGCTATTCAACTGAGTTGAGTTGCTAGGACACAGCGTAATCATCAATCACGAATACATCGAAAACAAACATTTAACATCAGGAATATAAACACATAGATATCTGTATAATCTGTAATATACATGGTTTAGCGTTTAGATAACACTAAGTTGTCATATCAAAGGCACATTTTATATTTTTAAGGGGGAAAAGCAAGTCTACATCCCTATTCTGTATCTCTGTACCTAGGAATTGGGTACATATAAGTAGAGGCCCTCCGTCAAACATAGATGTGGTGGTTAATTATCCCCAAAGAATCTATAAATATGGGCTCCTCTATACTCCTCAAATTCAATGCCTACCTCCTTGAAGAAGTCTAAGGTCATCCTCGGTATGGTGCCTCTTCATCCAAACAAAGTCCAAGGACCAAATTCTCCTGATCAATGCTAACCTCCTTGAAGAAGTCTAAGGTCGTCCTCGGTATGGTGCCCCTTTATCCAAACCAAATTCCACGGACCTGAAATTCTCTTTCCCTAAATTGTTCCCTGAATTTTTCCCGGTAGTAGGGGATAAATTTTTCGTATATGGACTTCTTCTCGAGGTGAATGTTCATGGCTTGGTGCTGATCATTAATTTCATACCGCGCTGCAGGGTAAATTATCACTGCTTCCTTTGATCCTTTTTTGAATGCTTATATATCTGCATACCTTGTTGATCCCTGGGTATGAATGCATGATTGATTGTTGATCCCTCGGTGTCCAAGAAGCATGTTACATGGACAATTGCCCAGCATGTGAGCTGGTGTTCCAGACTCTCGGCAGCTTTTGCGGCAGAAGGGTCCAACCTCTCCTGCCACCTGGTTGCCGACACTAGGAACACCACGTAGGGGAGCGTAGTTTGCGTGCAGTTTTATGGCATTGATCCATTCCGAGCCAGAAAGCATCTGTTTGTTGTCAAGAAATTGGTTACCTTGGGGACCTTCTTTAAAATGATGAACACCGATCAACTGCCACTTGCACTTTGCCCATTCGTCAAATGCCCGAAGTGTCTGCATTATCTTCCTTACTGTAAGGGGTTTCAAGTTTCCTTGATACACTTTTCCATTTCCTCTTGACAATTGAAGACCAGCTGAAGGTGAGCATCCGGTATCTCAGGCAGCTTTTGGGCTGCAGTGGAGCTTCCCACTGGCACCGGAGCAGTCCCAATCGCGGGGCCTATTCGATTTAGAGCAAAATCTATGAACCGGAAGTGCGAATTTACTAGAGGATTTTTTTTTTTTCAGTCTTTCGCGATTTTCACGAAAACGGCTTCAACTATTTTCTTTCAACTTCGTAAATGTATTTAATCAGATAAATACCTACCAGTTTTATTACTCGGAGGAAAATTATATATGTGGAGGTTCTGAAGGAACGGTGGCGTTATGTTTTCACATGTATGGTACAATATAATCAGTACAATGTATGGTACAATATAATCAGTACAATGTATGGTACAATATTATTGCATATATAAAATTTTGTCACTTTATTTGAAACATTAATTACTCTGAAAAAAAAAAAATTATTTTAGAAGGGATTTGAGCCACTGCAAGTAGAGTTTAAATTTAAACTTTAATTTTAATCAAAAGTTTGGTTGGTTATAACAGAGGACAATTCACACAAGTCCGCTCATGTATACAAATAGTGCTACTACCACATTGTTTGTTTGCAGCCAGCCCAGCTAAATATTGTAAGCGTTGCAATTATATAGAAAATTGATTAATTAAATTATAATAATCGTTGTAACAGAAAGACGTGTGAGTGTTTCACACGAGATTTTTTTTTATTTTTTGAATATCTTCTCCTTTACTAAGAAGGGAATGTAAAGTTCATGTAACCTAACTAATCTAATCTAATTATTATTCGAGGTTACAAGCACTTAAACCAAATGGGCCCATTGTACTTACCATCTATTCACTCTCGCCATCTGCCCTTCATTAATTTAGGTGCCAGAATCCTTTCTCACCATCTCGACCTTAAAAGAATTAATATGGGATTAAAAAAGGAAAAAGGAAGTAGGTAATTAGTTTAAGAATTACAACTCATGGACCGGGTTGAAAAACACCTTCTAACATATTAGAAGGATAGGGTGGAAATATTGATAAGAGTGCCCTTCCCGCTCTCGCTCTATCACTCTTTCTCTTTCCTGTAATACGGTTGTAATATCACCACAATGCAGGTATGCTTCATGGAAATAAAATAAAGAACTTCCCGGCAAAATTTCTTGGGTTGGTCACAAGTTATGTGCTTGGAAGTGAAAGAAATATAAGTGATACTCGGAATACACATTGCTGGGCAGGGCTGCGTTGATGTTGGAGGCAAAAAACTCTGCTGAGGCTGGGTTGTTGGTAAAAACCTGTAATGCACAATATCACCCAATTAGGGGGAGGGTTAAGAGGATACTTTATCATGCGAGACACTTTTTAATGGCCTCTTAACAGTTCACGACAGTTACTGTTAACAAAAATGTTATGAAGTTCTTCTTATAGACACAGTCTTTTTTGCCATCTCTTATTAGATGCAATAATGTGAAATAGTGAGAACAAACAAAATATGGGATCGTGTATATCTGGTCGCTGATGAAGACTGCAAGGCTGATGAAAGGAATTTAAGATTCTTTCTCTCAGTCTCTTATAAAAAGTTGAATGCTTCTACGCTTCTCGTGAATTCTTGTAAATACACCCGATGCCAAATTTGTGGGACCGTGCGAGTGGGAATAATCTTAGAAAAGTAGATAGAAATAAGCGAGTGTCCAGACCTATCATGTAGGAGCATAGTCGCTTAGTCTCCCGTTTTCATATTCTGTAAGAGCAGGCCTCTTCTTAACTTCATAAATCTGTCCATTAAACTTGGAACGGTTACTACAAAAGATACAAATCTTTCACTTTTATTTGTAAAATAATTCCGAAAAAAAATAATATGTAATTCTACGGAATTTGTGGCATGCATGTACGATATTCATGCTCGTATAATATTATATGGAATTTGGAGCAATGTTATTTGCATTCTCTCCTGGACTACAAATTAATCACTTCCACTAAGTGCCTTGGTAAATACTTGTCCACCACCTATTTGTGTTAGGGCAAATGAGTAAAATTTGCAGCTGGAAAGTTAAAATTTGTCATTTTATATATGTATAATTGTACTAACAGAAGTATTTTCATAACTCTATGGACCAATAAGACTATTTCCCACCAGCTCCAACATAACAATAATTGAAACAACCACTTCATGTGTACAGTTGTGTGCTTATAACCATGGATTCTCTTGCATCATTGTTTTAACATTTCATTTGCTAGGATATTGTGACATTAATATTATTAACTTAATTGACTTCAGGCTATATAAGTCGCTTGGAACATATTCCCCCCTTTTAGTGTGGCGATTTTCACTAATCTAACGGCCATTTCATTGAACCTTACTTAGGCCTGGCCTTTTATATCCATGTCCATGTATCTTACCTTCAGATTTCTCCGAGCAATGAGCGAAGCTTTTGATCATAGGATTTCTATTATCTCTTGAACGTTTAAGTGTTTGTAGAGCGCTCTTCGAATCAGTAAAGATTATTACTTACCTCACATTTAACCGAGAAGCTGTTACTATTTCTTTACATCTGCATTTACATGCTTCATCTCTTTTATCTCAATATATAAACTTATGAATAAATTAAACAGAATAATTACGAATTTTTACAATTAAAATTGAAAAAGAGTAACACTATTTCAGCATCTGAAAGTCTATTTTTCTTTAGATCATAAAATATGTGCATATAGCATAGAAACTGATCATTTCCCTAACTGTTTAATATGCGGATGGATCCGCAATACTAGATAACACCTGGTATTTTATCCGTCTTAGCTTCCATATTTTTCTTATTCCTGACAGATTTCGAGATTTTCAGGATTTATGTAGTTTATTAAGTTCGTGTAAAGAGTTCACTTCAACGTAATGTTTCTGTTACACTCACACATGTTGGTTTGTTATAGAATAAGTTGAACAAACCAACAAGTGTGAGTGGAATAGAAACATTGCGTTGAAGTGATTTTATTAATATTCTAGGAAGGGGAAGGCAAAATCCTACGCTATCCAGAGCCTCCCTGGGCCCATATAACTACCCCTAAAGAATAACAACTACTGGGTCTGGAACAACAGTCCAGGCCCAGGTTTTACCCATCTAAGTTTCACCACAGACCGAACAAATCGGACCAAAACCTTAAAAGGACTATAGCTTAAGTTCCTCTACATATCCTATTCCGGCCAAAGTTCCTAAACCTAATCTCCTCACAGCCCAAACAATCCGTCATTAGATGCATGAGTGTTTCCTCCTCCGTCTCACAAACTCTACAAAAGAGGTCAGGCATGAGTCCCATTGTATAGAAATATCTCCTTAAGCCACAGTGCCCAGTGAGGAAGCCAACCAGATGCCTGAGAGAGGTCCGTGAAAAACATCGGATACCGCTACTCAAAGCAACGTCCGGATGTCCAATGAGCATCTTAGACTGCCGACAACCCACATGGATGAGTGCTGTGAGGTCATCCACGTCTGGAAACCAGACAAACATATGCCAAAAGCCACACCAACAGCAGGCTCGGAACCAATGAAAGGGAGAGAGGCGCCTAATTTGGCAAACCTATCCACCTCCTCAATCCCAAAGATAACCCATATGACCTGGAACCCAGACCAAAAGCACATCCTTCAGTGAAGAAAGATCTTCCAGTCTTTTAAAACTTTCCAACATCAATCTGGAAGTGAAGACACATGAGCAAAGCGTTTTCAAGCATGAGCAACGCAGCCTGGCTGTCCGAGCAGATACAAACACTTTTTATATTAGTGTCATGCACCCTCTCATCCAAAATACAACAAAGTATTGCATAAATCTCAGCCTGGAAAACGGTGGCCCACTCACCAAGAGGCACCACCACGTGAAGTGAACTCTCTACACGAACTTGATAAATTTACTTTGACGATGGATAAAAATCTGAAACCAATCAGAAATAAAAAAAATATGCAAGCTAAGACGGATAAAATATCAGATATTTAGAAATCCTTAAAAATAATTTAAGTTTTCTTTGATTTTCTTAATAACAATACCAACGGATTTTTTTAAACTTGATATGCTAACTGTTCATTTGAAGATCTAACACTTCTACTTAAAAAAATTGTCCCTAGAAATGTGTTTTCATGAATTCTGGAAAAGGTGGATTGTGTCGCTATCCTCTAAAGTGCCATGCATTATCTCTGGTGGATTATCCCGGTTGTTTAAAAGTCAACTACTATTGACAAAAAAATCAAAGTTTTTAGAAAATTAATCTTACAAAACTATTACCGTAAGAGAATGTTGGGGGGCGAGGTTTTTTTACATCATTTTTTTTTCCGAAATTATAGAACTAATCAAGATATTTGAAATAAAAATATTTTGCTACATCTCCTTAACTTCTTGTTCCTTGCTATAGCTTTGAAATGGAACCAACTCTTTTTTTAATATATAATATTATTGAATAATAACTAATTCAATCTGATTACAGCAGACGAGTAGATATGTACGTTCATATTTACTTTATTCATCCGTTTCATCACTAAAAGCGATGAAATGCTTTTAAAAAAAAAAAAAAAATAACTAGATTAATTAATACCGATGTAACAGTCACAGAGAGAAACTTATAATTCTTTTTTCTTTTTATTACAAAAGTCTGGTATAGATGACTATTATAGTCATTTATTTGATTCTATTGTAGCAGTTTATAAAATATAAAACCATTTTTAACAATAGTGTGTGATGTTTAATCGTGTTATGAGTTTGATATGGATTTTAGCTTATTCTTTTTTTTATTATTATAAAAGATATATTTTACGTATTATATGGAATAAAATCGACTACTAAACTATAATAAATATCAGTAATTTATCTTTGTACTTTTCCTATTACAAAAAGGAAGTAATGCGATCGTTTCGAATTTTTAAAATTGAGTTTTTCACCAGAAATACATGTTTCGAAGTCCCCCTAAATAAGTACGAAAAAAAAATGCTTTTACCAAATCATCTGTAGATGTGTGTTTGTGTGTGTTTCAATAAATGAAAACTCGGAGAAAGTTTCAACTTGACATTCTTGGTTCACCGCATCGAGTAGCGAATTTTGTTGAAGGTTTCGGACAAAATCCAACAACCGGAAGTGCGACTTTACCAAAAGTTTCTTTCGAATTTCAACGATTTTCTCGTCAACAATCCGAACATATTTCTTTAAAAATCTATACTACCTACAAACATACATGCCTATCACTTTTATTTGAAATATCTTTACCGGAAAACCTGATTATTATTATTGGGGGGGGGGTTCTGGTGTTTAGGCTTTTCTCTAAAGCAACAGTTCTGAACCGAAGGTGCGGGCGCACCCCAGGGTGCGGAGAAAGCAATTCTAGGGGTGGGAGAGTACTGACAGATTTTTTTCTATATTTATGGATTTTAACATTTCCTCTCATAGAACTCATCTTAAACTGGGGAAACGCTACGACTAGTGAGAAGTAAAGTTTTAAATATATACTGAATTGATGCCTTTTATTGGCATGCTTACACCACTGTTTAGACCTCGATGGCTACGGCATGTATTTATGTGTTTATCCCCTAACTTGGGTATTTATTTTTTACTTTTATAAATGTGGTATGGTGGGGAATATTACCTCTCGAAGGAAAATTGGTGAATTAAACGATCAGGAAGAACAACTGTGGATGAATGGAATTTAAGGAAACAAGTTTTGACTTGATGGTTAACGAAAGGAATGTTTAGGTCAGTATGGATAGTGAGGATAGCAACATAGTTGGGTGTATTTTTCGAAGAATTTTTGATTGAAGTGACTGGATAGAGCGGGAATTGGAACTCTTAGTTGTTCCCCATATTTCTAAGCCATAAGACCATATAGATCTCTAGTAGTAGTAGTAGTAGGTAGAGAAATCTTTTATTTTGTAATGGGAGTATGGATCGTCTGTCTAGTAGTCATGAGAGTTGTCTGAACCGTCTATTTAGTTTAAATCATTTGAATCTAGTATGGGGATTCCAAGTCTGTCTTTTGTCTAACTGGAAACCCAGATAACGTACGTAAGTTACTTCGTTTGGTAAAAATTTGTTTAGTATTAAGGAAAATATCATGTGAGGTATACGGATGGGTAGAGGACCTCCGAAATTGAAGGTGGCACGTGTGCTAAGAACAGAAACTCAGATCTATGGGAAAATTACCAGCAATTGCAATATGGGTCTAGTTCAACTTCAATAAAAAGTATTGGAAGCAGGAATAGCCAGGCCGCAATTAAAGCACTGAATTCATATTCCTTAGTTCGAAAGTGGTATGGGAATACCTCGCAAACTCAGTGATCTGTGAAGAAATAATGAAGTTACTCTATATTGGGTGAAATCAATATGTTGGCTAGGAAGGTAATGAGATGTCCTAGACTTTGGTAAGGAATGGCGCTGTAACCTCCTTCATGGGAGCAAAACTTTTTTGTGGGTAAGCGACTAGTCTCTTCGAGAGGGCCAGTCCACTTAGAGGGAAAGAAGGCTCTGGAGAACTCTTCCAGCACTGAGGCAAACTAAGACGTGTCATGGCTGATATGACCAGAAAAATGATTTATTTATTTATTTTGTTAAAAGTGGAAATACCCTGTACAAAAGATTGTCAATATGATTTGTACATCTTCTTACAATTAGAACATAATGCATTATATAGTAGCTAGGAACAATAATATAGTAATAGAAAAATAAGAGATAATAAGAACTTAATAAAAAGGAGTAGGTATTACAAGATTAGATATTAAATAAATTGAGCCAGCCTCAGGATGTAGTAATACTGAGCACCAGGAAGTTAATAGTTTTATAGCTTTAGATCCGGTTTTTTTTTTACAGAGTAAAGAGCATTCATTATTTACTATTTTATATAAAATGTTATTATTTTAAACAATAGAGAAAAGGGAGAAACAATGTAAATATATTTCTTTACAAACAATACCAAGTATACTAATTATTTTACTTTTATTTGTAACTCAAAACTATAATAATTGTTTACAAGTAAATATAATGGTAGCTGATACAAAAACGGGATGTCAGATTGGAGCAGTCACACCCAGTGGTGACACTCCATTATCATGAAACGTGATACATTATTTCATCATCGTTTAATGACAATAGCAGATCACGAGGCCATCTCCTCTTCAATCTACTTACGGGATTACCTGGTACTATGGGACAGGAAATTTGACCTATTAAAGTATTGGAATGAGCTGCTGTAGAGGAATGGAATTAGAGAAACGAGATTTCGCTAGATCGTGAACAATATTCAAATCATTTTGGATAGTAAAGTTCGATGTAAAAAATGGAGCTTTAAGGATTTTCCAAAGGCTTTATGACTGTAAGCATTGGATGCGTTGGGAATTGGAATGCTTCATCAATTCCCATCCTTCAACACCGTATAACCAAATTGGTCTTAATAACATTAGATATAAAAGTCTTTTGTTGTTTAAGTTTAGTTTTGATCGTCTGCCGAAAAGACTTTCCATAAGTTTATAGAGCCCGTAAGCATCTTGTTTTTTCAGTCTGTTATGGGGATTCCATGTTAATCGTCTCTTCTAAACATTTTTTTTTGTTTTTATTGATATCTACAACTGCAAAAAGTAAACATGTTAATGGAGCAACTTCTTAAATAACAGGAGTGTGGATTGGAGAAAATATCCAGCGATGGCACTCCACTATCAGGAATTATTCTATAAGCTGGTCAAGGGGCCATTTTCTTTTCAGCCGCCTGCATGGATTGACGGGAATAGTGTTTGAAGAAAGCTGTTGAATTAAAGGATTAAGATGAGCAATTGTGGATGAATGGAATTTAAGGAAACGAGTTTTGGCTAGATGGTTAACGAAAGGAATGTTTAGATCAGTATGGATGGTGAGATTAGCAACATAGTTGGGTGCATTGACAATTTTTCGAAGGATTTTTGATTGAAATGTCTAGGACACGGCGGGAATTGGGACGCTTAGTTGTTCCCCATATTTCTAAGCCATATGACTATATAGGTCTCAATAGTAGCCGGTACGGAAATATTTTATTTTGTAATGTGAGTTGGGATCGTCCGTCTAGTGGTCTTGAAAGTTATCAAAACCGTCTATTTAGTTCAAGTCGTTTGAATCTAGTGTGAGGATTTCAAGTCTGTCCTTTGTCTAGCTGGGAACCCAGGTAAGGTACGTAATTTACGGGAGAGATTAGAGTGTGGTAAATGTGGGTTTCAGTGGGTGGATTTTTCTACCCAGTGTAAATACGATGTATTTACTTTTTTGTGGGTAAACTTTATCTTCCATTCTAAACTTAACAATACATTTAACATTCTTATAAAAATAGCTAACTTTAGCAGCACTGTCAGGATTCAACATCTTAATCCTGACAATATACGCACACGCGTATTAAGGGTGATCTCAAAACATGAACTGTTTACTTCCTTTATTTCTTCCTTCCTTAATAACTTAGAATGAAACTGATCTTTCTTATTACACTATCAGATATCTCTTTTAGTCTTTTGTTATAAAGCTTAACTTCATACAAGAACGAAAACTTTTCCCCCTCCCGACCAAAATAACACAAACAAAAAAATTTATAGAAACACAAAACGCTTGTTCAAAATACTAGGAGAAAGCCTTTGTGTTCAAAAGTTTGGATTTATATTTTTAAATGACCGATAAAACTATCAGAGCGTGCAAATAAAGATAGCAAATGAAATGTTTCTATTTAAAAGCACAGTTTTATTAAAAATAATTCCTAGACGAAAGATATTAGCGTTTTATTTGTTTAATAAATTGGGGTTTAATTTTTTTTTTTTTTTTTACATTCTCAAAGAAAATATTCAATCGTGTCAAATTTTCTAAAATAGAATTTCTTTAAAAGGAATAAATTTTCCGTGAGAGCACTGGTATGTAAATTAGATGCTTTGTCCATGGAACATACAAATTAATTGTTGAAAAGTGCTATAAGAGTAGACATTCGTTAGCTTTTTCCAATTTCACTATATACCACCCAAGCGAATATAAAAAAATCTGATGTGAAACACTCAAAAAACTTTCTCTTACTCCAGTTTTCAAAATGGAAGTTGACAAATTTTATAATTAGTGTACCACATTTAATGAAATTCGTTGGAGTTCGTCAAAAACTGAAAAATTGTTCAGTAAAAGCGCAGTTCCGGTTTACTAATTTTCTTGACACTCGGAAGTTGGGCCATCTATTTACTTCTAATTAATTTTGTTTGGATGGTAGAATTGTATAATCCTATGATGGCACTTTAGAGAAAAACAAAATCCACCCCTCCCCCCCAAAAGCCCCCTTAAATGACATTATCACGAGAAATGTTTTAGTTAAAAGTTGTAGCTCTTTATATGTATAGTACACATACCTACTTCAAAGAAAAACGTTTGAGCCGTTTTCGAAAAAATACCAGAAAACTGAAAAATACATTTCAGTAAAAACGCACATCCAGTCATCCGATTTTTCTAATCTCGTAAGTTCAATCACATATTTAATTCTAATAATATTATTTAGATGATTGAATTGTACGTAAACTGAAATAGCACTTTAGAGGAAAACCTATCCCACCCCTGAGCCCAAAAGTACCCTTAAATGAATTTTTCCAGAGAAATGTTTCAAATAAAAGTTGTAGCTCTTTGTATGTGTAGTTAATATACCAAGTTTCAAGAAAATCGTCTCAGCCATTTTTGAGAAAATTGCAAAAAAGTAAAAAACCAGTTAGTAAAGTGGTACTTCCGATTGAGGAATTTTGACAGATGACCCACTGTTCGCATTCAAACACACACCGACCATTTTCTAAAATCCACTTTTTTGGCACGGATATCTCCGGTGAATATTCGACATCGAAAATTTGGCTTGATTACATTACTTCCTCTTACTAGGAGTAAGAGAATGTAAAAAGAGAAATCTGATGTGAAACATCCACACGACATTCTGTTACTGCAAGTTAAAAAGTTTTTATTGATAAAATTACCTCAAACTTGTCTTGCCTGCAGCAAAATAATGAGGCATCGCCCACGGCCACATCACTTTATAATGCGTAACAAATCTCGCTACCACAAGTGATTCAAATTCTAAACTTGGAATAGACAAACTGCGCCTTGCAAACATCTTAGGAAATCAAGAGGGAAACATTAAGAAGAAGTAGGGGAATTTCAGAAGCATATACAATCAGAAGCTGTAATCAACTTTCAAGAAGTATGTGTTTCAGTCCTGTACATACCAGAAAACATCATCACATACACTCTACCAGCTAAGTTAGTTTTTCCCTCACGCTACCATCTCTTTCTATACTCAGTTCTGTAAAGTTCTTGCAGTTACCTGTCTACTCATTTAATATATTCAGTGTTCAGTCAATGTACTTTTTCTATTCTTCAATATTCTAATGACACCTCACAAATATATCACTACATTATAATCTTCTGTTACATTTACTAAGTTATAAAACAATAATGCCTAATTAACATTTTTTTTATTATTTATCTGATTTTATTTTATTATTTAACATATTTTATATTTATTTTAACATATTTTAATAAATTGATTTTTTTTACGTTCCGACAAAACTATATAGTAAATCAAGTAATAAAAATAGAAAGAATGGAAAAAAATTCATGAGGATGTTAAAATTTGTGTGTGGTAGTATTAGGTCGGTCCCTTATCGTTCTATAAATATACACCGGGAATGGAAAGTCTAATCTGTTGGAAAAATAAAGAGTCTCACTGCTAGTAAAATAATGTTCTTTTAGTGTGAAGGTAGAACTTGGAAAACATACGGCAAGAAAACTGTTTGCGACTATTGTGTCTCGTGGTGGTCCATCCGTTTAAATCCTTCAAACTTCTTTACACAAACACATTCCAATGTTCCTTCTTTCTTGCTATAAGAATGTTTATGTTTGTGTTTGGACACTATTACCTGCAATAAAGCATCAATATGTACCGTTATTATTATTATTTACTTTTATGTATTACATAACTTCTTTTTTTTCCTTCTTACTTTCTCTTACTCTTGTAAAAAGTGACTTTACTAAAGTGCAAATACACAAATAAATGCCTCTCTCTCTTTTTTGGTGACAAAATTTATTTTCAGGTAGCCGCAACATGAAGCTAAAACCGTAGTTCTTAAAATTTCAAAATACATTCTCCTCATACTACTTCGAAATAAGAGAAAGTAAAAATCCAATTCCAATTATTACTTTCTCTTACACTGCTGTAAGAAAAAAATTATTGCGATTGTTTTAGATTTTCGAAATTGAGTCTTCACCAAGATATCATGTGTGAGGACTCACAAAAAACGAAAAAATGTTTTTACCGAATTGTCTCTTAGGTATTTTTGTGGGTGGGTATTAAAAAAAAAAAAGTCTTAAAAAAAGAACAACAATTATAGGAAGTTTAAACTTCATATTTCTGTTTAGGCACTATCGTCTTATTCTGCCAAATGTTTTTGATCAAAATCCGGAAGTACAACTTTAATGAGATCTACTTCCTTCAAAAATCAGATAAAAGTCATTCTAGTATATATTTCGCAGCGTTTACTAGTTTAAAATATGTTCGTATGTGCATACAGTCGAATTAAAAATTGAATATCAAGACCTACAGTACATTGAATATAAACATATACTTCAATGTTAAGCAAAGTTACTGTAAGGCCTACTGGGAAATTAATTAACTTGTTAAAATTTACTTATCAAACAATATATAATATCAAGGTAAATTGACTTTAAAAAATGCGTTTCTAAGTTTTAGAATTTTTTTTTTTTTTTTTTAAACTACAACGATTTTCTCTGAACTTGAAGTGCTAGTTGTAGAGATGTAAACCTATCAACTCTGATGTGGCTGGTTCCGCAATGCTGGAAAGCATCAGAGATATTTTCCGTGATAACGTGCTTGTGGCCATCAGGATGCTTTTTGTCAAACAGTGTGATAACATAGATGTGCATAGTTCAAATCTATGTTATCACACTGTTTGACAAGAAGCATCCTGATGATAGGCGAACTACCCCAAAACCGGTCGATGACCACAAAAAAAGCAGGCTATATCACGGAGCTTATCTCTGATCCTATCAAATTTTACTTAAAAATTTTTTTTTCTTGAAACTTGAAAATTTAATTTATTTAATTCTGAGGAATCTGAGGCATTAGATTTGAGGTGATATTGGAGTCTGATTTAGGCGCTGTATAGTAGAGTGTAAAGTAATCACATACTGCTGTTTACATGATTGCCGGAAACCAATATGTACCCCAATCACAAACGTACTTACCTTAGGACAACTGAGTATTTATTATAAAGTCCAAGATTAAAGAAATGTTTTCAATATGGCTGGATGATTATGATCGAAAAGAAGACACAAAACTCACTACCTGCTCTTTCCACATAATTTTTAACTTACGTGAGGTGAGCAGAAAAGAGTAATGAGAGAGAACAGAAAGGCCGAGCGAAGAGTGGAGATGCAAGAGTTGGAAGCATAGCTTTAAGAGACGTGAAGCTTAGTAAGATCTGTTGCTTGATCTAACAGTCGATTTGGTTAATTAGTTCGGCTATCTTGATAACACCTCTCTGGCCTGTAAAAGGGCTTTTGTCAGAGAGCTGAGTGAACATGTGAATTTCTTCTTGAAAACTGTTGCCTATAGTATCTCTTTGAGAGTTCTGTTTTTTCTCTTTTTTTTTTGAGATTCCTGGATAATTATTAGCAGGCTCTTAAAAGAGCCGATTGCAGACTGTTTTCCTGTCTTTCTTGAATGGTGATTTTTATTCTTGATGGCTGATTTCAAACTCCTTATGCTTGATTTTAAACATCCTAAAAGTTGATTTCATATTGATTCAAGTCACTCAAATTTTCGGGCGCAAAAATGTGATTTTTGGTAGCTCTTGAAAGGAGCCAGCCATAGTTTTTTGGAAGATGGCTGGTTCTTCAATGTTGTAGTACATTCGTGAGCAACACATAGGAAAGGGAAGTTCTTGTAGGCGAGCGTAGCGCTGATGATGCTGGTATCGGCAACATAAAGTCTCCATCACTTCCTTCACCATAGAGAAATGTTTATTCGATTAATCATTATTTTAATAGCAGTAATAAAATGTCGTATGATTTTTTTTAAATCAGATTTTTTTTCAGTAAACATGAAAATGTGTAAATCGAAGTTTAATTTCGGTCCGCTATACATTCTCTTGAAGCAATACGAGAAAACAAAGTAAAACAGATTCAATTTATATCAGTATTTTTTTTGTAACACATTGCTTGAACATTTTATTTAAATTCACAACAAACAGGGTTGTCTGAACATGAATATTACATGGTAAATTATCTTGTCGATTAGATTACTCTACTTGGAAATGAATTCATAAGAAAATCTTTTAGAGAATAAACGTTGTAGAAAATATTAAAATGTAATATTAGTTGAAAACGTTCAAGATAATGAGTACAGTGATGACAAAATGAAGCGTGTTAAAGTGACGCAAAATGTAATACAATAAAAAGAAATTGTGCCTATTATAGTTTTATAAAAATGCAAGAAAATAACTATAAAACAATTCAGAAAAGCTATGTTTATTATTATTCAAGTAGAGTATACCTAAAAGAAAATGGTCTTTAGTTACATGAGAATATGGAGGTGGGGTTAGGGAAAAACGGATGTCTTTTTACATATTTTCTTTTGCATAAACGTAACATTTCCTGCATGATTTCATTCTTTATTTTTTATGAAAACCATTTACATACTGCATTTACAACAATTACATCTAATTTCCACCACTTACTTTTGTTAAAATATACGTCTACATGTTTTACGAGCCCCCTTCCCTAAAGTTATAACCTTTTAGCTTACTCACACTAGTTTTCGTGATAGTGATACATTTAAAATAATTCACTTCCTCTCTGTGTTAATAACAATTGAATATTTTATTATGACTCCTGCTCTGTGATTTGTACAAGATATCTTGATATAAAAGACAATCGTTTTTATATAAAATATTTTCTTTTCGGGTAAATCAATTTTTGGGGGGTTATAGGGAGCGGAAAGTTTGGAGGATCTTTATAGAGGGAATGGGTATAAAACCAAATCCATTTTGTATCATTGAAAATTCTATTATGATCCCCATTGATGTTAGTGTTTTGTGCATAAAATAAAGCCATCTGTAAAGTGTGCAATGTGTAATTGTGTACATATGTATGTGTTACGTAATTCTGGAGTTTTAAGGTTTTGTAGTGCAGGCGAAATACGTAACTTTTAGTTTGATCGCCTACTCAATAGATTCCACCATATCCCAGGGGTAGGGGGTAATTAATTAATATTTTTTCTCTCCACGGGGATAGCTAAAAGACATACTTGAGACAGACGCCAGACCGACGCTATAGAAGAGACGCCATTACTCTATTATTACTATATTTTATTACTAATCATGAAGATCATTTGCTGTCTGTTTCAATTCTGAATTTGTTTAACGGAGTTTTATTTAAGTGTTTTGCTTCTTCAATGTTTTAGTTTTATATTTACCAAAAGAAGTGTTGTATTTAATTCCTGAGATGCATCACCAATTACAGCCTCATTTCGTGATACATTTAATCGTTCTTTTAGTCATTTAAATCATTATTTACTGTCCATTGAGGGCTTTTTACAGCTGTGGTGACCATTAATTCAACCAAACTCAGGCAGCGTCAAACTTGGCTGATACAAATTGCTTATATTAACTTCTTACAGCCATCTGTGATTAAAGATAATTTTCCTATCTTTCACATCCTTTATATCTGTAACTCACTATTTAATTTTAGTTATTATAAGCTGGCAGATGCCACTTGCGCAATACATGAAATTGCCCATAAAGGTAATCTATCGTTTTTCTATTAGGGCCTTCAGCAACAATTTAATACTCGTATGTAATATTACATTTTTACCTTTACTTCAAGATAGTTGTCTCTTGACTGTCTACTCAAATTATATGTTCCGGTTGGACGCAATCTGTTCACGACAGAGAACGATTTCCTATTTAAAGAAGCCTGAGAGGCTGTAGCATTCCGAAGCAAGTATATACAATTCAATACACAATACTTACAATATTGTGTCTCAGTATCTAATACTATACGTACCTTTGTGCCTTATTTGGTTTCATATTGTCACAAGCTCAAATTGAGCGTTCATCAGTTCCTCCTCTATCGTTATTGTAATATCTATTCATTCATTTGCCAACAGATTCGCAGGTTCTACAATCAGCCTAATAATAGTGGTCCTCCGACTGATGTGACAACCAGCAACCTCATAGACAGTTCTAAAAGGGATTGTTTGACCTTCGGACAATTGGTGCGATTTCCAGAAAGAATTCCTTGTTTTTCTGTCAAATGTTATTACACTACCCCTTTACCTCACTTATTTCAGAAAGACCTGCCTATGGTCTCCAATCGGAGTTTCAGCAGAATTCTAATTTCCCGGAAACCAGATTATGGTTTCTACAATTCACTCCAATTTAATGCATTAATCTACTGGGCATGCAAATACGTTACAGTATGTAAGTATGTATGTATGTATTTTTATTTATTTATTACATTGCTTATGAGTCAAACCCTTTAGCAAGGAGTTGGATTTACAAAGTTAACACACGTTTGGCTAATGTCAAAGACAAAATATAAACATAATGAAATATAGTAATAAAGTTTGCAAAAATTAAAAATTAATACTAAAATACCAGATAATACCATTCTGTAAGAGATTAATTCATATAATTAAACAAATTAAATCTACCAAAAGTTAAAGCACTATAGCAAACAAAACGCGGTATTTGGATGGTTAGTTTTTAAGCTGTCAAATAATAGTTCTTTAATAAGAAATAATTATAATTACTTATTTTAATTTAAAGGAGTAAAAAAAGAGAACAGGTAATGTAAATATATGTGTAAAAATTTCGGTTGTCAGTAACAATTATTGTATTTTAAAATTAACAATAAAAAATCCTGACGAAGTCTAAAATTGATAATGATATTTTATTTTAATATATATTACAATAAAAGATAAAAATTACTTCCTAGAGAATACAACTAAATACCATTTTCTTCCATGAGATCAACAAGGGCTCTCCCTCGTTTATTAATAACTGAATCCCAAACTTCGCGTACAGCTTTCATTAGAGTATTCTCAACTATAATTTCATCAATTTGATTTAAATTTCGAACACGAGAATTGAAATCACCTCCAAAAATTATAGGAATATTACCATGTAATTCAGAGATCTCTTTCAAAATTTCATGCAGTGTTACATCTCATATAAAATTCCCAGCCACCAGTAAATTAGGCTAACTAAAAGATTATTATAGAGAGTATTAATTTTAATGATCAAAACGGAAGTATCCTTGTAACTTATACACTGATTAAGTGAACTATTTTTCTTAACTAGGAATATGAAACCACCACTTACGGCCAAAAGAACTGGCTTTAATTGCTGGGCTAGTAAGAATTTTGTAATTACATAAATAACAATGTATTTAAAGCTTTCGTTAATTTTCCAAGTTTCAGATAATGTTGTACTATCAAAATTGGATAATTTATTTATGATTTCTGGATCAACGGTAAATAGATTATGGTAACCATTAATATTTTAATATTCTAAAAGAAAAATCTGATATTAAATTTATTGTTTACCCCAAATGCTTGACAATTTAATGTTGGTTGACTGTGCGGAAGTTCTGGAAGAATTCTATGCTGTCCTCCCTCTTGGTGCCAGGTTCATTTCTGGTTCACTAACAAGTAATTATTGCTAAATTTCACTTTTATCAGTTTTTCTCTTCTTTGGAGAATTCTTGGGAATTTCCTTCTTTTTTTGAAACAACGTCTTATGAGCTCATTTCCCCTTGAGGTAGATGTTTTGGAGGTCAGTGTCTTGGTTTTTTTTTATTTTTTATTATTATCTTTTTCGTTATCCGAAATCTCTGTGTCGGACAAACAAGAAGCACCTGTTGACGTTCCCATAGAAGAGTGCTTGCAATTGCCTAGACTGAGTAACTTCTCTAAAGTAAATATTTCATTGTCAACCAACAATTTGTCATCCCTCAAAGAAGCTCTACAATTTTGACTCCTAGCTCATACCATATATGGTATAAGCTGTTTTCTTCTTTGCCGTTCCTCACAAGTATAACCTTTCGACATTCTTATATTTAAATCTTTTAAATTTTTGGATGCTCTTAGTATATGAAATATTTTGTGAGTAGTTAGGAATCGAACTAACAACACAGGTCTTTTATTAGATTGAGATTTACCAAGTCTTCTACTTATGTCCAATTCAATAGGTTGTATATCCACTTTTAATTTCTCCTTGATCAAATCAATCACTGCAGTCTCAGGAAGATTGAAAAAATAATATGTTTTTTGTCTAATAGTCTCTTTGAAAAATGATTCTCTTTAGTCAAATGCAGTATTAAAACTAGCATAATTTTCTTCCAATATTTGAATTCTTTGATTAAAATTAAGCATTTACTTCTGAAAATTTTTTCTACAGAAATTTTCAAGCATTTATTGTCATTTTTCGTTTCTTGCTTAATTTCATCAAGCTTAAACAAAAGTAATTTAATACTTTCCTCATTCATGTTAGTTTTAATTTATCTGATTTTATTTAAACTTAAATAGATAATTCATTCCAAGAATCAATATTAGCATATAAAACTTATATGTTTCAAGTATTCAATGAGGGATCAAACTTTATCATTAAACTAGCAATCAACAAACTACACACTAATACACGACATTTACTAAACTACAGTTCATAAGCAATGCTGAATTTAATTAATTTTCATTTTTCCTTTTTCTCAATAAAACTATTCACGGTGAAATCAAAGATTTAACAATTATATCACGTTAATATTATAGAATAATTCTAGTTCTTTTCACAATTCTCTGAAGACTATTATCAGAGAAAATAATAAAAAGAACTGTTGAGACAAAAAACAACGAGTTCACTATCTAACGGCAGAAAACCAACTCGTATGTATGTATGTATATACGTGTGGTATTGAGTTAGTTTTGCATAAGTAATTGCAACATCCTATTATTAACTCTGCAGTAATTGTGTAAATCCCAAAGGGTATCATAGTGAAAATTTATAAGTGTTGTTATGTTGGGCTATCCGCAACGACGCCAAGATCCCCCTAAAAGGTTTCTCCTGTGAGAAACCTTGCCCCAGGAGAGATTACAAACTGGTTTGGACGCGAAGCTTTGTATTTGGCCAGCGGCCATGATTTCTTTTATAAAAATCAATGTTTCCTAACATCTTTTGGTGATTAATATAGAAAAAAATTCAATCTGCAAAGAAAAAAAAAAAAATCTGGTGTGAAACACTCACACAACTTTCTCTTACTCCAGTTTTCAAAAATTTAACTGACAAATTTTAGAGATTGTGTACAAAGTTTGATGAAAATTTTGACTCGTTGGAGTTCGTCGAAAACTGAAAAAAAATGTTCAGTAAAAGCGCACTTCCGGTTTCTTAAAACTCGGAGTTTTAGCTGTCTATTTATTTGTAATTAATTTTGTTTGGATGGTAAAATTGTATAATCAACTATGATAGCACTTTAGAGAAAAACATAACCCCATCCCTCCTCCAAAAAGTGCCCTTAAATGAATATTTCCAGAGAAATGTTTCAAATAAAAGTTGTAGCTCTTTGTATGTATAGTTGATATACCATGTTTAAAGATTATCGTTTGAGCCATTTTGCAAAAAAGTGAAAAAAAAAACACTCAGTAAAGTAGTACTTCCGGTTGAGGAATTTTGACCGCTGACCTACTCTCAGATCCAATGGTGATTCCTAAACGGAAGTTTCAAGTTTCTACGATTTTTCGTTGTTGAGCTATGCTGTTCACATACCTACGTACACACACACACACACACACAGTCCATTTGCTAAAAACCACTTATTTGGACTCAGGGGACCTCAAAACGGATATTTCCGGTGAAAACTCGATATCGAAAATTTGACGCGATTACAATACTTCCACTTAATAGGGAGTAAGGAAAGTAAAAATTTTTTGTCAGTCAGATTACTTATTTTAAATTTTTTCTTAAAAATATAATCGATTATAATATATATTTTCCTAAACTTGTTACATTTTTGTAAAATAAAATTAGTTAAAAATTTAATGCCTTATATAACCATTAAAGTTTGCCGAAAAGGCCGGCCAACTTTCGTTTTGTTGCATTTGTTACAATCTTTCGATTACTTTTATCTTAATAAGAAAATTTTTGAAATTGAGTTTTTCAGAGGAAAAAATAAAGTTTCCTTAACGTGATGAAGTACCCTAAGTACGATAAAATTAAAAGTAAAAAGTAAAGTAATGCCTATTTTTCCGGCGGGCTTAACTTCCAACTACCAAATTAGGTGTCGTGGAATAAATATAAAATTTAGCAATTATACGCTGGACTCAAACGTGCATTTATGAACAAAATATCTCTAAAATCGCAGGAAGTTAAAAATGTTTTGGACTTCCGTTTTGGGTACCAACACTTCATGTATCACGAAAGTATCGAACAAAATCCATCAACCGGAAGTGTAACTATACTGATATTTTTTTATATCGTAAGTTTCTCGAAAAGGAAACTCCGATGATTTTTTTCTTTCATTTTTTTCCTTATGATTATTTTTTTTTTTATTTGTTCCTTTCCCATTACGCCATAAGCTGAAAGGCCTTAGACCACATCACTTGGGCACACTCCGATTCCATTTGCGATGGAGGCTAAGTATCCTGGTGTAACTTTTGACCGTAGACTCACTTGGAATCAACACATTGCTAAAATTTCACACAAGGCCAATGCGTCATTCAGTTGGTGCAGACAAGTTTGAAAAATATAGGATAATTGAATTTATGAGTTGATAGAATACACATACAGGGAATTCCTATGGAATATATCAACCCTTTTTACCTCAACTCTTAGTTATAGATTTCAACAAACAATACACACCGTTTTGTTCTTCTCATAAAAGAATAAAAGAAAGCTTGATTTTTTAGTTTGTAATACTAGTTCGTTAATTGCAAAAGACTAGTTTCTATTAATAACAAATAAGAAGCTAACCATATTGGAGTAATTTATTTTGTTTCATAGAAAACAACCATGTAACAGTTATTAAGAATGCTTGAGGGAATATTATAATTACATATTCTATATTACTAATTATATTACAAATGTTAGACGACAAATTCTTATGTTCTTTGTATGTTCATGTATGTTTAAATCGTCTCTGAGAAGTTTAGTAAAATGTCTGCTGTATCCATTATTAGGTGAAGTCGAGGTCGAGCCTGTATGGTGATGTCACATAAGTTCTGTAATTTCTCACACACACACACATATATATATAGATATTTATATATAGAACTAAGAATGAGAATCATAGCGGTTTAATTATACACCTGCTGACTGTATCTCCACTACATTTTAGGTTTAATGCTTTATTTGTAGATGACAAATATAAAGTTATGAAGTTATGTGTGTGGTATATATATATATACTTATTTCTTAACTTGAATATATATTTGTAAATTAGGAAATTGTTTAAATGTTCTCCATAAAATTTAACAACTAATAAACCATCAAAAATAATTGTTCTTTTTGCTTAAACCAAAATTATTATTTTTTTTTTTTTTTTACTGAAGGGGGGATTATATAATTAAAAAAATTAAGGTACAGCCATACAATTCATTTGCAAGAATAAATTCTTGATTTGAAACATTTACATACTTGCTTTTACTGCAATAATTAATCCTTTTTACAAAACGCAGACCCACAATCAACAAACTTACTTCATATATCTAACAATACTTATTATTCCATGGACAGACAGAGTTAAATATCTTGGAATAACTCTAGACAGCAGACTGAACTTTATCACTCACATACAGGACAAAGTCAACTCAGCTAAGATGGCCATCAGGCTACTCTTTCCGCTACTCTCCCTTGACTTCAAAATGACTGCACTTAACAAACTTCTACTCTACAAAAGCTTAATCAGGCCGATGTTGCTATACGCTTGTATGTTCATGTATGTGGAGCCTTGTAGGCTACCTTGTAGGCTACTCTTGTAGGCTACCTGGAGCCTAACCTGTGCCACTAATATCAAAAAATTATACACTATATAGAACAAATTTCTTAGACTCGCGACTGAATCACCACGCTACACCAAAGTCACTCACTTACACGAAACAACTTTAACAGAAACTGTACAAAACTACACCAAAAATAGACTACTAAAACTATTGACATCCTTAGACTGCCACACAAACCCTACATAGCGTGAAATTGGAAACTACGATAGAACAATTACATACAGGTACAAAGAATTAAAAGCATCCTTAATTAATTGTTGTGGTGATTGGTTCCGCTGAGCCTGGAAAGCATCAGAGACATTTTCCATGGTAGCCGGCTTCATTTTGTGGTCATCGAATGACAGGTTTCGGGCGTTCACCCATCTTCAGGATGCGTTTGTCAAACAGTGTGATAATACCGACTTGCACAGAGCAAATTCAGTTTATACATTGACGGGTATTTTTAACTGTATTTTAAAACTAAACACCTAAACTAGGTCAAAGGGAAGTATGGTACCTGGGTGGGAAAGCAACACGTGTTTGGGTTGTTAAGGGGCAAATTTTCTTTAAAATGGAAACAACACGTGGGGGTCTAAGTCTCTTAACAGCCCAAACACGTGTTGCTTTCCCACCCAGGTACCATACTTCCCTTTGACCTAGTTTAAGAGTTTAGTTTTAAAATACAATTAAAAATACCAGTCAGTGTATAAACTGAATTTGCTCTGAGCAAGTCGGTGTTATCACACTGTCTGACAAACGCATCCTGAAGATGGGCGAACGCCCGAAACCGGTCGATGACCATAAAATGAAGCAGGTTACCACGGAAAATGTCCCTGATGCATCCTTAATTAAGTCTTCCACCTGAGCTGCAGGTTTTCCCTTCCTTTTTCTCTGCAATATAAATCTCCAACAATAATATGTTAATTTTATTTGTATTGAAGGGTGTAATGTTTATCAACACATTGTAACTTCAATGTCATTTGTAAATAAAATTGTGAATTGAAAATTGTGAAATTAAAATATTACAATGCTCCTCTGACTGTCTTTAGGTTTAAATTATATTTGTTTGTCTATTTTTGTGCAAAAATATCTATATGTCAGTGAGACATGAGTAATAAGAATCAATTCTAATACGAGTACATTCACAAGTAATTTGCCAGACAGTGTTATATAGTATTTAATTAATATCGCTGAATAATCAATTGTTATTTTGTGTGCATGTTATTAGTGTGTTTTTATGTCAATAATACAAATATATAATTCTAATACTATTCTGAATACTTTTATTTTTATTACTAATAAACAGACCGCACCCACTGTATCAAGTCCTAACGAAAGCTTTATAACGGCCTTATAAACTTGAATTGAAATTACAGAGATCCAGCAGAACAACCTATAAAATAAGTTTTTCCATGAAAATATTTACAAAAAAAAAAATTATACGTTTTTATCGGCAATCTGACTGAGAGTTGCGATCACCAAACCAGAGATTTGCTCTCTCTATCTTATGTTGTTGTAAAGTAAAAATACGTTTGATAATCGAAAACAATATGGGTTTTTAAGAAGATTATTCATATTCTAGTTTAATGGGTATGAGAAGGAGAGAATTGGGTTTAAGAGATGAAATAGACTGGAGTAATATTATGAAAAAGTAACACAAACTGCCAGAACTTTACAGGTAGTTGTTTTGGTGGTTGGTTCCGCAGAGCTGAAAAGCATCAGAGACATATTCCGTGGTAGCCTGCTTCGAAATTTTCGTGGAAGCAGGCTAACATGGAAAATGACTCTGATACTTTACACGTAAATAGAAATTAGGTAGCGAGAGATTTAGACTGAGTGAAGAGAACGGTAGTAGTTGATTGCTGACTCATTGTTACCTGTTGTAAGACTGTTCTAAAGATTCCCTTGTAGGGCTAGGTCAGCTGTATATATACAGAGTCTCCCACTCTAGTCTGGTCTAAATAGCGAGTGAGATTCTCAATTTTGTGTTTCTCTCTCTCACTTTGGATCCCTCTCTTCGGATCCTATTACACTGTAATGTAAAAGGTGGCAGTTTATGATATAGTGGATTACTCTCTACTTAGCTGAACATTTCTGGCGTTTGTTGAAACATCTTGCCACCCGCGCTGATATTTCGAATGAGTCAAATATGCTATGTCATTTTCTTTTTTTTAATTACTACGTAGAAAACATTTCCAATTGACATCGATTCTAGTTTAATAATTGTTTTCGCTATTATTTCCGTATTCACTATTGTGAAGGAAAAAGATACTAGCGGCGTGTAGATACATTTTTTCTACCACCGTCACGTATATATTTTGTCGATTCATGTGAGCAAGTTGTAACAGTCCTAATTCTGTTGACTTATAACGCATTTTTTCCCCCTAAAATATTTCAATTCTGTAACAAACACAATTTTTATAAAATCGATTAAAAAAAACGGAAGAAGTACATTTTATTACAAAAATAAAATTCATTAAATTTCCTGTATTGAATTTTTTTTTTTTTTTTTAGATCCCAAAAAATTAGACAAAATTTCAATTTTTTGCCAGCTATACTTCAAATAATAAGGAAATATGAAAAATCCTAATTTTTCGGATTATAAATCACAAAAAAAAAGAGTCCAACTTTTGTTAAATCGAGTATCATCTGAATAGAAGCCACTAGATTACGTACGTATCCATCATAATTAATTTAGTTTCCTTAAATATTTAATCCTCTTATTACCGCAAGTTTGTATCCATTCATCTGAAATCAAATTAGAGATGTCTTACTAGTATCTGTTTAAACCAAATTATTAGATTCAATTAATTAGTATTTGAACTTTAATGTTAAATTTTGATATACTAATACATATTCAGCTCTATTTCGAGATCAAATTCAATTTTATTAGAAAAATTCTAAATATTTTCCACTGAAAGTTTTTAAATATTCTTTAGCACGTTATTACCCGTGACATTTCGCGATCAATATTGCTAACCATATTTGTAATTCATTACGATTTTATACATATTGCAAATTGTTTTAGTGAATCAAAATAGCCAACATAATACAGGTTTGTGTAAGCTTGAATTTTCCTGTCTACATTTTGTGTTTGTACATTATTGAATTATATAGGTCTTATCTTGGATCGCCTAACGCTTTTTTCTCCAAAGGGTGAAGACTCTTTTGAAAACAGCTTTATCCATTTCTTTCTTTTGTGAATCATGTACTTATCAAATTACTTTACCACACGCTTATATCTTCTTTCAACTGTCAAACAAATGAAATAAAAAACTTTCAAACATATATTTTAAACAATATTATGTGCAACACTCACGTGATTTACTCTTACTCCAAGGATTATAGTTATAAATGACAATGTTTCTAAGAAACTTGTGTTCTTTCTAAGAAAACTTTTCTAACAAACGTGAGGTTATTACAATCGGGGAAAAAATTTCTATCTTCTAGAGAACATTATTCTAATCAGTCAAATTAGTTTTTCTAAGGGAAGGGAATAGCTAAGTGGCTAGCATTCTGGACTACCACGCGGAGGTCCGGGTTCGATACCAGCCGTGCTACCCTTAAATTTTTTCACTTTCCGGTGATGGACATTCTTATCCATAGCAAGAGGACACTGTCCGGCAGGGCACTGAGAATGCTCTGGACGCCAATGACCATAGATGTTGACGCGCCTTAAATTTAAAAAAATAAAAAAAAGTTTTTCTTATTTTATAATTTTCCTTATATATAATTGAAATTATATTTTTGTAAAAATAAAAATAGTTATAAATTTCATATAAAAAAAAAAAAAACGGTAAACTGTTTATGTAAGTTGTAAAAGTCCTGACAACTCATAGTAGTTATAATTCACAAAATAATGTTGTATACATAGGGCCGGGTGTTAGTGTAGTGGTTATGATCATTGACTTGTAAGTGGAAGGACTCCAGTTCGAGTCCAGCGCGTATAACTGCTAAATTTTATATTATGTTTTCATTACGGTAAGTGTTTTCGCCCCCGTCCAAAACACCTAATTTGGTAGTTAGACGTAAGCCCGCCTGAAAAAAATACTTTACTTAATGTTGAATACGACCCGCTTCTGAAATATATATATATATATATATAGATTGACTGGTCCTTTGTTTAGGTTTGAGTCTGAGACCTATAATTTGGAGAATAGCAAGACGCGCGCCCTTCACCATCCTCAGAACCTATTAAAATAATTTTATTTGAAAAACATTTTAAAACAAAAGTGAGGGAAGGGATTAGCTCAGTGGTAGCGCGCTGGACTAGTAACGCGGAGATCACGGGTTCGAATCCAGCCGTGCTACCCTTTAGATTTCTCTCTAGGAGCACAACAGCCACTGCCGGGTGATGGACAGTGTTGTCGTAATGGGAGAGAAGCACAGTCCGCGAGGCGGGCCAGTGCACTGAGAAGGTCCCGGGCGCACAAAATGACCACAGATGTTGAGACGCCTAAATAAATAAATAAAAACAAAAAAAAAAAAAAAAAAAAACTTGATAGCTCTTCCAATGAGAATTTAGCGTACCATGTTTCATAAAACCTATTTTTATGGTTAACAAAAATATCGCAAAAAAAAAACAGTTAACGACTTCCGGTCATCTGATTTTCTTCAAACTCGGAATTTTTAGCAGCATATTTTACTCTTATAGATAATTTTATAGATTGTAGAAGCAAACATCATAGATGAGATTCAAGCGGCATATTAACGATAGATATTTAAGTATACAAGTTTATTTTTATTTTTTATTTTTTTTTATTTAAGGCGTCTCAACATCTGTGGTCATTTGCGCCCGGAGCCTTCTCAGTGCACTGCCGGCCTTCGGACAGTGTTCTCCTGTTACAGACAACACTGTCCATCACCGGACAGTGAGCTGTAGGGGCTCCTAGGAAGAGAAAATCTAAGGGTAGCACGGCTGGATTCGAACCCGTGATCTCCGCGTTGCTAGTCCAGCGCGCTACCACTGAGCTAATCCCCTCCCCCATACAAGTTTAATGAAAATCGGTGGAGTTATATTTTAGTAAATCGCGAAAAACTGAAAATAATATTTTTTTAGAAAATCGCACTTCCGATTGATGGAGTTGTAGATGGGTTCATTCAAGACGCTGAAATAGTTAGGGCATGTTAGAAAATGTTGCTGGCAATATTTGGTGACAGCAAAGAAACTTAACGCTATTTGTTCCCACCACATTACCCTATTGTCACAGCTTCTCCTATAATTACCTATAATTAATGAGGCGGAAAAATGGTGTTTATAAAAGTATAGTTCACACATATATACATTCACAAACAAACAAACACACACACACATATATATATATATTTATATATATAATTTCTAGAAATCACCATTTCCTGTTGTTTGAGGGTATTGCGATCGTGTCAAATTTTCGAAATTGGGTTTTCATCGAAAATAAATATTTTGAGGTCCCTTGAGTTTGAAAAAAACTTTATTCAGCGAATGATTTAATGTATGTGGCGGGGGAGGGGTGGATGTGATGAACAAAGTATCTCAGAAACGAAAAATCGCTCAAAATGTTTTCTTCAAAATATCGTCTATGGGGAGAGGGACAAGCCAAAACAGTCTGGGCCCAATACAAAGTTACTAGCTTTCTCATTGGCACCGCCCTCCGAGCGCAGTTCTGTCATTGCAGACAACACTGCCCGTCGGACAATGTAAGAAACTCCTAGAACGAGAAAATATAAGGACAGCTTTGTTGGACTTGAACCCGTGTCCTATCTTTTATTAGTTCAGTTGATCTCGTCCCTCAAAATCATATTTAGTATTCCGTTTAGGTACCATCACCGCATCTTGTTATGAAGATTTCGTTTGCAATCCATCAATCAAAGTTAAACTTTCCTCTAAAATATCACTTTAGTACAATTTAAAGTTCCAAATATGTTTATAGATAGTTTTGCGATTTCCTGAAAACTGCTAAAATAACGTTTTTTTTTAACTGGTAATATTTGCTTACTCATGGAAACTTATACTTTCATTTGAAACATATTTTCCAAAAACGTTGATTTAATGGGTGTTCTGGTGGGACCTGTCAGGTTTAAAATGTAATCTACCGCAACAAGATTTGATTGTTGAGACTGAGGACGCTGCCACAATGCCCATTTAGATATACACGAATCATTTACACCTACCATCTTTTTTTTTGTTTTCTCCAGACCACCTAAACATTTGTAAACATAGCAACCTTGAAGAAAAGTCTTCATTATTAAGTGCAATAAATAAATGCTGTGTTAAGTGTTTCACACGTAATTATTCTTGGTGTGGAAATTTACCCACAAAAGGGAATTTTCGGTGAACATCTTCAATTAAAGTTTGAATAAGATAAGTACAGAAACTTATCTGCGTACTTCACACGAGAATTTTAATCTTCATTTTCTAAGCATGAATTTCTAGAAGCATTGTGATAATTACGTAATATTTATCTGTACCATGACATCTTAATTGAGTGAAGATTGTTCTTAATATCAGAGTTGAAATTTTTGGCAGAATATGGCTATATGTTGGTAGCATGCCATTCTGGATAAATCAACAGAACCCAAATGAATAATGTTCATCTTGGAAGTGTTTGGCTGCCCTGCCTAAACTTTTACTACTAACACTTGCATTTCAAATTAAGTCTCCTTACAGGGTTTCAAAGTTTATTCTGTATAAATCTCTTAGAAACCTTTAACTATTCTTCGTATTTCTACTTCATTTTCCTTTTCTTTTTTTTACTGAAAATTATGCCATCTCTACTTTAGACTAATTATATAATATTTTACTGGCACTTTTCCTGATTATTATTAATGTTACTTTTAAACTTGTCAATTTACTTACATAATAATTAGAAACAATTGTGTTTCTTTTTAAATAGTACATGTATACGTTTACTTAGCATAACTAGAAACATGAAAATTCGATTGATTTCGATTAAATTTAAACTAAATTCGATTAAATTAAAACTTAATGTTCCATTTGAATATCATAAAGCATTGAATTGTTAATACAAGCTTTTCGTCACATATAGTGATCTGGAGATAACACTATATATCTCAATAAATATAAGAATAATAACTTAATAATACAAATAATAATAATAATAATAATAATAATAATAATAATAATAATAATAATAATAATAATACCCCGTAGGGGGAAGTGGACTAGCCACTTCTTCAGGGATCTAGGCGTCCCTGCGGTATCCCAGCCTAACAACATTACAATATACATTCATACTGACACCCTTTACACTACACACTACACATAGGACCTGCAGAGGTAGTTGATGTGTGCAACTACTTGGGTACAGCGCACCCACAGGTAAACTTGAGCTCCCCACCACACACACTCACTTACACCTGAACACTCGACACTTTACAGACGAACACACCCATTGCATGAACAAGGACACGCACTCGTTGAGAGCTCGGAGTATAAATATCTCTCCCTCGTGCTTGCCGGCACGAGGCTTTGGGGCTAGGGTGGAAAAGGGGATCCTGGGCATTGAGGGAGACGACGACCTGCGGGCGTCCGATCCCAACACATGTCTTCGGCCTCGGCTTCACCCGAGAGCTCTACCTGGGGGATAGCCCGACTCCAGGAAGGCTAGGGAATTCCGCCTCAGGCGGGTTCCTAGGGTTAGGAGGGGGGCCGCGGGGACACGGGTCGGTGCTTCGGTAACGGAACGCTGTCTTCCGCGGCACCTGACTATATCGGGGTGCGATGGTCCACCCGGATAGTAACCGGGTGCATTTGATCGTCCGAGGAGGCGGGACCACGTACCTCGATGAACTGTTTATGATTAATATGGAAAATCATAACATTTCTGGGCCAAGCCCACCAACTCACCAGCTCCTAAACCCCAATCCTTTCCCTAACCAAACTCAAACCCTATATCCCATCCTTCCAACTCCCCATCCAACTAATCCCCAATCGACAGTTTCAATGGAAGAACGACCTGGCATGGACAAGGATAATACTATAGGAAAATCGTCTGAGATGCAGTTCACACTGCAACCGTATAGCCCCTCTTCCCCGCCAAGGAAGAAAGCCAGGGGCGGCAACAGGAAGGAAAATGAGTCAGTTTTTAAATTTATTGATCTAGAAGAGGACAACTGGGGTAGGTTTTTTGTGGTAAAAAAGAAGGAAGGTTCATTCACAAATGAATGTTCCTTCAAACTTTATAATTTTATTAAAAGTACTTTGGGCAAAACCAAGAGCATTAGGAAACTCAACGATGGCTCCATTTGCATTGAAGCGGAAAACCGCACTCAAATAAGAGCCATATTAAACCTGCAAAAATACATGGATGCTGATCTAGAAGCAGGTCCCCACAAGCGCTTGAACACCTCACAAGGGGTGATTACTTGTCGGGACTTCTTAAACAGTAGTCTAGACGATATTAAAGTGGGTCTGGCCGAGCAGGGAGTGGTGGAGGTGAGGAGGATTAAGCGGCGGCATGAAGGATCCCTAGTGGATACTGCCTCGCTCGTTCTCACCTTCGACCGTCCAAGACCGCCACAGATGGTAGAAGCCGCTTTCTACAAATTGAAAGTACGCCCGTATATACCTTCACCTATGAGGTGCTTCAATTGCCAAAGGTTCGGGCACACTTCTATGAAGTGCAAGGCTCCAGAAGCGCTGTGCGTGTGTGGTAAGCCCAAACATGAGGGCGACTGCACACCGCCAATAACTTGTATAAACTGTGGCGGAGAACATAATGCCAGATCCTCGGGGTGTCCAATTTTGTCTAAGGAGAAAGAAATTCAAAAAGTAAAAACTCTTCAACAATTGCCTTATCATGAGGCAAAGGCAATTGTCGAAAGCAAATCTTATGTTATTAAAGAAGCTTCATATGCGGAAAAAATGAGGACATCCTTGTCAGTGGCACACTTTCTTCCAGCCCCTGCGAATAACCAGGGGCAATCTATAAACGGCCCTTCCCCAGCCTTAAGGGGAGCTATTTTAAAGGTGGGAGAGATCCCACCACCCAAACAAAATGCCCCTCAAGGGGCACCGGTAGCCGTAAGGCTACCTATAATCACTCCCACTAACAGTGGGAGTGGTACAAAGGTGGGATTAACCCCACCAAAACAAGCAAACGTTTCAGAAGGGGAATGGAAGGTGGTTACTCCACCGAAACGCTCCCCTAGAAGAAAAAGAAGTAGTGGGTTGATGATGCCACCCCCAAACACAGTAAGTGTGAGGGGGAGGAGCATCAAACCTATCCGAGGACAAACGTCCTCCGGCCGTGATGTCCGCTCTCCGAAGCAGCAATGGCAGCTGCTGGGGACGGATATTGAGGCCTCTGAGTCGGAGGGTGGGAGCACTTCAGACTATCCTCCTAGAAGAAGGAAAAAAGGCTGGCCAAAAGGCAAGCCTAGGAAACAGTGTGCCACTGACTGAATAGGTAATAATAATGATTACATCAGTATCCATGTATCTAATGCATTATATATATATTCGTAGTAACACTATAAGCAAAATTCTGCCATGTGTGGTCGCTTCAAACTGTTTCGATGTGTGAGTCCATTCTTCAATGGAATATGCGGGGCTATACTAGTAATATGGAAGGGTTACGCCGAATAGTGGCGCAACACCGTCCATTTGGGTTGTGCCTCCAGGAAACAAAAATTCGCCCGGGGCAAATCATTCGAATCCCTGGGTATGCCATATACAGTAAAGAGGTACAGCCTGCCCCAGGTGGGAGGGCGCACGGCGGTGTGGCCGTCTGTGTAAGGGATAATATTCCCAGCAAGCGGCTACCCCTCCAAACCAACTTACAAGCTGTTGCCGTGCGTCTAGCTATACCACTGCAGGTCACTTTAGTTAGCATTTACCTACCAGATATATTCTGGCGGAGAAGTGACCTGGAGAATCTGCTGTCACAACTCCCTTCCCCGGTGTTATTAATGGGTGATTTCAATGCTCATAACACCTGGTGGGGATCAGCCAATACTGATGCGCGTGGCAGAACTCTTGAGGAAATTATTGATAATTCTAACATGATGCTCCTCAACAGTGGTGATGCAACACGCTTTAACGCACACTCAGGTGGTTTCAGTGCAATTGACCTGAGTGTAGCAACACCCACCATTGCTGTTCGCTTGGAATGGACCACACTTGATGACCTATACCATAGTGACCACTTTCCAATATTAGTATCGAGCTCCATCTCCAGGTCTGATTATGTGATACCCTGGAGATACGACATCAAAAAAGCAAACTGGCCTGCTTAAGCCACCAGAGTGGTGACTCCAAATTTCACAGGGGATGTCACTCTTGATACAAACATGTTTACACAGGCGTTAGTTGATGCGGCCGCTAGTTCCATACCGACGGTTGGTGGGAGAGTCACAAGACCTCCCGTCCCGTGGTGGACTCCAGAATGCAAGGTAGCAAATGCGGCCAAAAAGCAGGCTTTAAATAGATTTAAAAGGTATCCGACGGAGGAAAATCTAATTAACTTTAAAAGATTAAAAGCCAGAGAGAAGCAACTAATCAGACAAGCGAAAAAGGAAACCCTTACCTCCTACGTGTCTACAATCTCCACATCATCTACCTTAAAGGAGGTGTGGGATAAGATTAAAACTCTCTCTGGCAGTCGTAGAACCCCGTCGATACCAATACTAAAAATCAATGATGTCGTCGTCACCAAGCCGGAGGATGTGGCTGAGGCCTTTGCCAGACACTTTGCCAAAGTATCCAGCTCACAAGGGGATTCGGC